>JAOEGS010002019.1:35458-49065 GCA_025447755.1 Corythornis vintsioides | reverse complement strand
AGGAATGCACGTGTCTCAGTGAGGAAAAAGGATTTTGGGGCAGGAGTTAGCAGGGATCATTGACAGGGCTTTAAACTAGATATGAAGGGGAAGGGGAGATAATTGTGCCTATTGGCCTTTTAGATAATCAGAGGATCTACTCCCACTCAAGGCTGAAAACATTATACTCAACTCCATCCCTGAAGTGTTTATTCACCAGTGTGCGTAGCATGAGGAATAAAAAGGAGTTAGAAATCCATGTGCAGTCATGGGGTTATGACCTGCAGGCAATTACAGAGACAAGGTGGGATAGCTGACATGACTGGAATGTGGTCATGGATGACTATGTCCTTTTCAGGAAAGACAGGTCATCAAAGTGAGGTGGTGGAGCTGCTCTTCATGTGAGGGAGCAACTGGAATGTCTTCAGTTGTGTCCAGGGGTGGATGAGTGGCGAGTTGAGAGCTTGTGGGTGTGAATTAAGGGACAGGCTGGCATGGGTGATACAGGTGTGAGTGTCTATTACAGGCCACATGATCAGGATCAGGAAGCTGATGAGGCCTTCAACAGGCAGCTACCAGTAGCCTCACAATCAGAGACCCTGGTTCTCATGGGGGATTTTAACTATCCAGTTATTTTTCTGGAAGGGCTATTCAGCCAGCCAGCCACAGTCCAGGAGGTTCCTCCAGTGCATTGATGATAACTTCTTGATAAAAATGGTGGAGGATCCAACCAGGAATAGAGCAGTGCTGGATCTTATTCTCACCAACAAGAAGGGTCTGGTTGAATCAGTGAAGGTTGAGGGCAGCCTTGGCCTTAGTCATCATGAGATGGTGGAGTTCAAGATCTTGTCTGGCAGGAACAGGATAGCAAGCAAGACTACAACCCTGGATTTCAGGAGGGCAAACTTTGGCCTTTTCAAGCAATTGCCGGGTGAAATCTCATGGGACAGGGTACTAGAGGGCAGAGGGCCCCAGGATAGTTGGTTAACATTTAAGGACCTCTTCTTCCAAGATCAATATCAGTACATCCCAGTAAGTGGGAAATTGAGAAAGGGAGCCAGGAGACCTGCTTGGTTAGGTAAGGAGCTACTAAACAAACAAGTGGAATAAAAGAGTCTACAGCTCATGGAAGGAGGGACTGGCCACTTGGGAAGATTATAGGACTGTTGTCAGAGAATGTAGGGATGTAACTAAGAAGGCTAAGGGCTTGTTAGAACTCAACCTGGCAAGGGAGGTCAAGGATAACAAAAAGGAGTTCTACAAATTTATTGCAGGAAAAGCTAAGTTTAGAGGCAATGTAGGCCCTCTGCTGAATGAGGTGGCTGCCCCGGTGACAGAGGACACAAAGAAGACAGAGTTACTGAATATATATACTGCTGGAGAATGTCTTCAGGAGTCCCTGGCACCTGAGGCACCAGAGGATAGCATGACAAAGGAGGCTTCCCTGGTTGATGAGGACTGGGTTAAAGAACAGTTGAGTAATCTGGACATCCATAAATCCATGGGCCCTGATGGGATACACCACGAGTGATGAGGGAGATGGCAAAGGTCATTGCCAGGCCACTCTTCATAATCTTTGAGAAGTCTTGGAGAACAGGAGAGGTGCCTGAGGACTGGAGGAAGGCCAATGTAATCCCAATCTTCAAAAAGGGCAAGTAGGAGGACCCATGTAATTATAGACGAGTGAGCCTCACCTTCATCCCTGGAAAGGTGATGGAACAGCTTGTTCTTGCCACCATCTCTAAGCATGTGGAGGAAAGGAAGCTTATCACAAGTAATCAACATGGATTCCATAAGAAGTAGTGATGTTTGACTAATCTGATAGCCTTTTATGATGATACAAGTAGATGGATAGATGAGGGGAGGGCAGTGGATGTGGTATTCCTTTACTTCAGCTAATCTTTCGATACTGTCTCCCATGGTATCCTCACAGCCAAGCTTAAGAAGTGCGGATTGAGTGACTGTGCAGTGAGGAGGATTGGGAAATGGCTGAAGGACAGAGACCAGAGAGTTGTGGTCAGTGGAGCAGAGTAGAGTTGGATGCCAGTGACTAGTGGCATACCCCAAGAGTCAGTACTGGATCCAATGTTATTCAATATATCTATCAATGGCCTGGATGAAGGGATAGAGTGCACCCTCAGCAAGTTTGCTGATGACACCTGGGAGGAGTGGCTGACACAGCAGCAGGCTGTGCTGCCATCCAGAGAGACCTGGACAGACTGGAGAGCTGGGCAGGGAGAAATTGAATGCAATTTAACAAGTGCAAAGTGCTGCATCGGGGGAGGAACAACCCCATGTATCAGTACAGGCTGGGGGCTGATCTGTTGGAGAGTAGCTCAGGAGAAAAGGACCTAGGCGTCCTGGTGGACAGGGGGATGACCACGAGCCAACAATGTGCCCTTGTGGCCAAGAGGGCCAATGGCATCCTGGGATGCATTAAGAAGAGTGTGTCTAGCAGGTCAAGGGAGGTTCTCCTCCCCCTCTACTCTGCATTGGTGGGGCTCCACCTGGAATACTGTGTCCAGTTCTGGGCACCCCAGTTCAAGAAGGACAGAGAACTACTGGAGAGAGTCCAGTGCAGAGCCACTGAGATGATTAGGGGAGTGGAGCATCTCCCTTATGAGGAGAGGCTGAGAGAGCTGGGGATCTTTAGCCTGGAGGAGACTGACGGAGGACATAATGTCTATAAATATGTTAAGGGTGAGTGTAGGGAGGATGGAGCCAGACTCTTCTCTATGTCATGCAATGATAGGATAAGAGGAAATGGGTGCAAGTTGGAACACAGGAGGTTTAGGTTAAACACAAGAAAGAACTTTTTCTCAGTGAGGGTGACAGAGCTCTGGAAAGGGCTGCCCAGGGGGGTTGTGGAGTCTCCATCTCTGGAGACACTTAAGACCCGCCTGGATCTGTTCCTGGGTGACTTGGTCTAGGTGATTTGCTCTGGCAGGGGGTTTGGACTAGATGATCTTTCAAGGTCCCTTCCAACCCCTATCATAAGCAGAATGGACAGAGTCCTCCTTGGGTGCTTCGAAAGAAACTGGAAGAATACTTGAGCCAAGCTGAGCAAAGCTGGCAAAGCGGGACAAGAGGGCAGAGCGGGGAGACCCTCCTGATTCCTCAGCTTTATACTGAATGTATTGTATATGGGCTGGAATCCCTCACTGGTCAGTTTGCAGTCCCCTGTCCTGTCTGCTCCTCCGTGAAGGTGATGCCTTTTACTTTTTTGCACCCCCCAATGTGATACACAAGATCCATCAGTGACCTTGGTCTGCTCACCAATTCTTGGTACTGACTTTAACCATGGGGTGTTGGCACTGCCAGAAGCAGCCATTGCCTGTGAGAACAGGCTACTGACTACAGTCAGTACAGGGAGTGAGAAGAACTGACCTGAAAAGTAAAACCACTGAACAGAATTAGTTCTGTTCTCACTCAGACAAAGACATAATATTTTTTTTGGTTTTGTTTTTGTGTGGAGTTATAAGTTGTGTAAGAAGCAGGATGCTCTATAAAATGAGATAATCAGTCCTGGTCTATGCAGAGCCACAGTGAAGCTGTGGAGCTTTCAAGTATTGAGCAAATGTCCAGAAAAACTTTTTAAAAATATCAAAATTGTACTTCTTTCATAAAGTATTGGAGATCTCAGTAGAAAAGATAAACTGGAAATTGTAGCTCAAAAATATTTGTTGTTCTGACCAACCTTTGTCCCATATCATTTTGATTTGGGTCTCTTGTTAAGTTTTTAATTGTTCGGTTTTAAAGTTTAATCAGCTTTTTGTAACACTGGGATAAGTTTATTTTTGAGAGTAATTTCTCTAATTAGATATCAGGGTCATGTGTACACTGTATACACTTCTGACAGTTTCTTATTCTTATCTCCGCCATCAGCTAACTGTCTGTGAAGACTAATGTCTGAAGCCTTGCCAAGAATGGAGCTGGTGTGGAATTTCCCAAACATTTGGTTCCCATTTCAAGATACAATAAGTTTTCTCTTTACTTTTTCTTTCTCCCTTTATATTTTCTTCAGAATGGGAATCTGACTCATGAATGACTCTCAGCATCTTGAAGACAACCTGTAAAGTATTCATGGGCACTTTTTTTAAGAGGAGAACTGGGCAACTTGTTTTTGTGGGGCACAGGGATCCATAGTGTAGTGGGAGTTAAGAGAAGCTCATAAGATTTTTCTTCAAGCATTGTGCCAGTGTGTATTTATGTAGGATGTCCCTAATATCCAAACAAAGTGGTTAAGTTCATGAGTTTGAGTATGTGTGGAGTCTCTGAGGAACATCCTGTGGCTTGGAGCTCAAGCTCCACCCATGGTCTAAACCTTCCAGTAGGCCTTTGTGGTTCTTTGGAGAACTAGGGCACTTGAAGTAGACTGCACCTAGGGCACTGGGGAGCATATGCATTATTGGGGTTACCAGGGTCTCTGAAAACCCTGAGTGGGGTGTGCTTCACTGTGAGAGCTGGAGGTGCTAGGGACAGAGGTCATTCAGTGTTATGTACAAAAGGTCATTTAGCAGGTTGTGGAGGAGCTAGACAAATCCCACAGGTTACCACATCACATGGCTCTCAGTCTTTGTTGTTGATACTGTTATGGTGTTCTTCTAGCATAAGACTAAGCCTGGGATTGAATGACATCTGGAGATGTTTTATGAGTCAGACAAACTGCAGAAGAAAACCTCTAAGGAGCAGCCTGAGAATTTATATTTTTGCTCTTCTTGGGCAGGGAGGCTGAGGACCTTTCCTATCCCCTCACTAAAGGAACAGCAAAGAGTTTCCTGAGCTGGAAAATTAATTTCTTTACAGCAGGCAAATCCAAAGCCAGGAATTAATTTTGGAAGAAGGGTTCCCCATTTTGCAAGTTCCAAATGCATCCAAAAAGGTTCAGTGTGGCTTTACTAAATGCTTTTCTGAGCCCTGACAATCCTTGGAAGGGAATCCAGTCCTCCCCGCCAGCAGCCTGAGAAGGTGAGTGTCAGTGTGGGATGTGATTTCTACAACCTTTGCACAAAGCAGCTTAGCAATGGGCTCACTGGTGAGTAAAAAAACCTCCTGGTGCTCCACTTTGTTGCTCTTTCCTGAATGTTGGCCACAGCTTTGCAGAGAACTGTTTGCAAAAAGTGAAATGGGTCCAAAGAGAGCATAGTAAATGTAACCTTGCCTTATACTGGGAATATTTAGGGTGAATGTACTCACTCCTCTCTCCCTGCCATCAGCACTGGTTTGTGCCGAGTGTACTCTGGGCATATATGCTTTAGGAGCAGCCTTGTTATTTTCTCTCTTCCCATCACCAGGCACATCTATCTCTGCATACGGATACAGCCACTTCATACATGGGACTGTATCAAGGTAAAGCATGAAATCCCATACCTTGGTGCCAGGTAAATGTTCTCACAAGTTAAACTGAAAGAAAAGCCTGTTGGTTTTGCTTTTAAAAGCTAATGTTCTTTTCCTCATAGAAGCAGTTGATTGACTGAAGGCTGCTCACATGGAGTTTGCTTTGAGAGAAGAATAAGAAAAAAGAAAGAAAGAAGGATATTTTTATTTTTATTTTTTTTTAGCTTTTGCAGATTGTTACATCAATTGGGTACATCAGGATGGGTCCCAGAATAGACCACTGCAATACCCCATTTATCACCAGGTTCCACGAAGAACACAACGCATCATTGTGATACTCTAAGCCCAGCCCTTCAACTGTCTTTTTACCTGTCACGTTTGTGCACCCATATGGTCTGGATGTCCTAGCTTGGACCTACAAATGTTAATGTAAATGACACCCACCGCTCTCTGGGTGGTGGAGGTCAGGGTTGATGAAAGGAGATACACTGAGTTTTGAGCTCCCATACTCTCCAGGCAGGCAGATCTGGACCACCTACAGGGCCTCCAATGAAATCTTAAAAATCTGCTGGAGAAAATAGTTTTATATCTCCCTCTGTGTCACATGTCACACAAACTAGAAGATGTCCTTTTTTTTTTTTTTTTTTTTCTAATCAGCATCCTTAAGAGGCAGCTAAAGGTGATGGCTATTTTCAAAATATACTTCCCTTTCCAGAAAACCCTCATTCCCTCTGCTCTCCCACTAACAAATTAAGGGAGAATAAGTTCTCATAGGAGCCCAGCTGGTAAAAGACGTACCTGGCCATAACTGGGTGAGGCAGTATTTACTGGGATCAGAGGGTTATGGAAAACAGAAACACTACCAGGAAATTACAATTGTTCTGTTCCCTTCCTATTTTTTCAGTTTCTCTCCTGTCACTGGTTTTTCCTCCAAGGTGTTGGGGTCTTTTCAGAAGCAATCGTTACTGTTAATGATTTTAGCTTGTTGGCTATTATCACATCTGTGCCTGGGGACTGCAACCGGCTATCTGGGTTCTGGCAGGCCTTGACAGCAATCAGCTCCTTCCTGTTTTGCACTAATTTTCTCCGGGGAGATTAGAAGAAAATACTTTTTCATTCATTTTCCCCTTCTTTCTGTATGTCTCTCCCTCCTCTCTGCATCTGGCCTCTCATCAATAGAACCTCTGCCCCAAGAAGGGTCCACACTTGGGGAGGCTGGTGGAGAAACCCACAGCCAGGTGTGGGGCACTTGGATGTAATTGGAAGAGGAAACATCTCCTGGGAAGAAGCACCCTGGCTTTAGTCATTCATGCTGTGTTTGGACCCAGCTCTGCATTGCTGCTGATCCCCCAGCTGGTACAGAGAAAAGAAAGGATCATTGTGGTTATTTTATGAAAAGTGTATGTGGATCTCTTCCAGTGGCTGAGGCTGAGCACATAGCTTTTACAGCCTTGAGTTTAATATTCTCTTTTTTCCCTCCATCATCATTTTATATTATTCAAAGCAAATCAGACAGCCTTTGAAAAACAGCTCAAAGCCTTTTTTTCTTTCTTTTTTTTTTTTTTTTTTTTATTTTAAAGGTGGGAAAGAGTGAGAGCCACCTGGTACATTTCCTTTCTCAATTCAGTGATTTTATTCATCGGGGAAGAGATCACTTTGCATCTCATTCTTTAAAGGAGTGTAAAAAGCAGGTAAGATCTGTATGTCTAAAAACCCCCAAAGAGAGTGTTTTTCTGGAAGGGTGACCAGCATCTTCCTTGCATTGAAGCAGCCTGGCTCATGGAAATAAGACTCCTCATGTGTGGAAGGGCTTTGGTGTGGAATCACTGTTGCACTCAGAGCTGTGGATCAAAATCATTCTTCTGAGACACTCTAGTGACAATCCAGACTAATCTTGAAGGTTGAGAGGCTCCGTAGGCCATTGAATCAGGGGAGGTTACCATCACGAAATAGATTGTCTGGTTGTAAGTTGTCCTCTAGAGGGTTTTCTGTGCTGGGTGTTGCTTTGGCTAGGTGATGTTTTCCAGTGAAAATGTGGGTCTTTTTTTCCCTCTGGAGATGTGGTGGCCTGAAAGCAGAAATCCCCGGTTGCAGTTTGGAAGACGTCAAGGTGTAAGTTCTCATGTTTGTCCTAGAACTCATCAGGGTGTTTGGTAGAACCATACCCTCCAGTATGGCTGTGACAGCTCTTGGTCCTGCTGAAACTTGGACTTGTGGAGGCAAAGAGGCTTTATTAAGGGATTTTCACCTATCCCTCCAGTTCTTTGGTAGACCTTGGTTCTTGTCTTGGTTGATATGTTCTCAAAAGAACCAATGTGAGCTCAGTCAGCATTAAAATATCTTTCTTGATCACAGCCTGTGAAAATCTGCCATCATTATGTATGTCCAGGAGGAAATGTGAAGTTTTACTCTTTTTACAAATGTCATGCTGTTGCATCACTCCCTACCTGTTCCAGGTGATAAGAGCAGAATGTACTTTTGCCAGAGGATGTCCTTCATGCTTTTCTTTAGTTGCCACCCTCCTTTTCTCTCAGTTCTGGGGATCTGAGAAAACCCTGATGAAGAGTAACACCCCCAATTCTGTTCTTCATTTCTGCTTGTCTTCACTTAACAGGCCACTGCTTGGGGCTTTTACAGAGCACATGGTGGCTCTGCATTTCAGTCGGGTGAAAGCATCAAGGTACTGGTGAACTGAAAATGTGAAGATGTAGAGATATGGAGCTTCTGGATCTTTCTCCCCACAACTTCCAGACATGCCCATCTCTGCTGCTTTCGCTACTCTGAGAGAAATATAAAACAAGTCATCAACCCCAAAGGTAATGGCCTCTCTGGGCAGGTTGCCAGTCTTTTAGTATCTTTGCTAATCATCTAGAAATGGAAGTAAACAGCATGTTAATGAAATGTGTAGGTGAAGCTAAACTGGGAGGAGCTAGAGGGTCTGGTTTGAACAGAGAAAATAAAACAAAAGGGTTTGGGGAGGTTGGAAAGACAAGCAGGGAATTACAGCTTGATGTTCATCTTGGGAATAATACAAGTGGGCAGGGAAACAGAGATAAAAAGCCACATTATGACATTAGGTGCCTAAGGGTGGACAGGAAGAACAAATTCAACTTCTATCTGTCATACAGCTCACTCATAAACTGTCAAAAGTGTGGATGCAGCAGTCTGTGTCCACAGAGTGATGAACACAGGAGCACACATCCAGAATAGCGCATGATGCTTTTGGCCAGAAGATGTTGGGTAGGTTGGCATCAATATAGAGGAAAAGAGAAATAAATGATGCCAAAAAAAAAAAAAAAAAAAGGTCTGTGCCATACATGAGTGGACTTTGATGAAGGCCTTTGAGCAAAAAACACTGCCAAGCATGTTTGAAATTACAACACATGGGGGTAAAGTTACCCGAACAGAAAAGGGACATATTGAAGCAGATGCAAACTGGCAAATGAGGCATCAGTTCCTAAAGGCACAATCTGCTTAACTGTGGTTTATGAGGAGAGTCACAGTGCTTCAGGTAGAGAGGGTCTGAAAAGTTTGACTTGCTTAACCAAGCCAATAGGGTGCCAAAAGAGGATCCAGTTGTTCCCCGTAAGTACCTTTGTGGGCAGAGGGAAGGAAAAAAGTATATGCTAGGAAAGAAAGAATCTGGTTTAAACTGATCTTGAGTTGAGTGAAAAACTAGGTGTAGTGTTCCAACTCTTGTGATGATGTCTGGCAGCCTCCTTTTGTAAAGAGCAAAGAAGGAGCATGTTCTGAGAATGGTTCAGGATTATCACTGGAAATTATTACAGTGGGATAAATGGGTTCCACAACAGGTCCCTGCAAGTCTTACGTGAATAATAGTTTTGGCCTAGGTGTGCCAACAGCCTAAAGAACCAGTGTGGTAGCACTAGAAATATCATAATCAGAAATGGTCAAAATAATCTGAATTAAAGTTTTCCAGTGACTTTTCTGTTTATATTTTTGCCAGATATTGAATGTGTAAATATTCCTTCACCCCTCCTTCCCTCCAGCTTTTCCTTGCTTAAAAAAACAAACCAAAATCAAATAAAACCCCAAACATATTTGAAAGAAAAGGGATGAATAATTAATGAAAATATGCAGCCATTTCTCTGCTCTGTTCACAACAGAAGAGACACTGGAAGGTACCAAGCCCCCTCATCATTGTCTGAGCTTCATCCTCCCTCCACTGATCACCTTGGGTTCATTTCAGACTCAGTCTGGGTTACTTAAAAGAACCTCATCGAATGTAAACTTTTCCAGCATCTCTGCAAAGATTCTTGAAGGAATTTAACTGAGAGAAGATTATGAAAACTCCAAGAGTCAGAGTAAAGGAGGGTGCTTTTCCTGCAAGGAGTTAAATCCCTGAGCCAGAGCAGCTTAGATGGTGGGTTGAAATAAGTAAGTTTGTTGGCTCATGTTTCAGATGGAAAGCAAGAGGCATTTGGGATACAAAGAGCTTGGAAAGAGATTGCAAAATTCAGTCCTAGATATAGGCTTATTGACTCCAAACCAAGAGATTTTAAGGGTCTTATGGGGTGTCAAGGGCTTATTTCAAGTGAAAGGTCCATAAAAAGGTGTCAGAAGTATGTCTATGAGAGAAGGATTCAAGTGAGGAGTTCAGAGACAAAGAGAGGGAGACTTACTCGTAAATGCAAACAAGCCACCTCTCTCATCTCTGCTCACAGCTCAGGGCTTTCCACATCCACCCATCTCTGCTGCTTTTGCTGCTCTCTCAGGGAGGGAAAATAAAACAAGTAATCAACCCCAGAGATAGCAGCCTCCTGGGCAAATTGCCAGTTGTTTAATATTGTTGCTAATGATCTACAAGCAGAAGTAAACAGCATGTTAATGAAATGAGTGGAGGAGGCTAAACTGGGGAAAGCTGCAAGAGCTGGTTTAGAGAGAAGATAAAATACAAAGGTTTGGGGAGGGGAAAACACACCAGGGAGAATCAAGATGGAATTAATTTGGTTAGAGGGGATATAACAGTTGGGATTGGGGCTACGGGGGTAAGGGGTTGAACACAAGGAGGATAAAACCATGTTAGGTGTTTGGACTGTGGTGAGTGACTAGCAATGGCTCATCAGTAGGAATGAAGAGAAAGTTCTTGGTAGAGTGAGATGAAGTGTGGAGGTTGTGTATAATAAGTATAGCCCAGTCTGTTGGTTTTGCTCTTTTCCATTTTGGTGACTGGCCATAAATTTTCATCTGGCTGATATAAAAGAATCTGAATCTGAGCAGTGCTTAGCATTGCTCTAGCCTTATGAGGAGAGACTTTTGTTACAGTTTCAGTAGCAGCATAAATCACTGGCCAAAGTTATCTTCAACAATAACTAAGCAAGAGGGAATGTACTTCCTCAACATCATCACCTGGTATTGAACCAGGAATTCATGAGTCTAGTCCAGTGAAGGCAGCTATGAAGACAGCAAGCTTTCTATCAGCATGGCAGATATGGTACTATCTGGGCTCATAGATCCTCCTTGTCTTGAATATGCACAGTAGGAGATGGAAGCTTTCACTGGTACCACTACCTGGAGCCAACAGTGGGATGAGTTTGTTAGCATCCAGTCTTTGTACAGGCTGTAAGGAAAAGAAAGTAATTTTGTATAAAAATTCCCACCAAAAATTTAATTTATCTTGGTTTTACCCCCCTCCCTCTCTCCTTACCTTCCTCATTCCCTCTCTCCCCCTCATTTTAAATTCATTGGCTCTAATTGCAGAGGTAGTCAAACTTTGGCTGCATCTGAACTTCAGGTCTTCGAGGGTACTTGCATACTAGACAGTGAGATGAATGATTTATTATATTATTATTTATTCATTTAAATTCATGAATGCTTATCCAAATCCAAAATTGCCCAATTTAATCTAGATCTGAATTTATAGATTTTCAGGCCAGATGGGACCATTCTGATCAGCAGTCTGACCTCTAGCATCATGCAGGCCAGAGAACACCACCCGGCAATTCCCGCAGTGGGGGAAAGCTTTACCGCTATGTAAATCAGTATTATCAAGCCCAGTGACTTGTCTGAAATGGTCTCTAGTGGAATCTGTGAAATTGCCTGGTGGCTTGCAGCTTTGATTCCCAGTATGTAACTGTGCATCTCAGAAAATGCAGCTTCAGCTGCTCTGTCTGGAAGACAACTGTGGAGAGGGTTGCCACCAACAAGTAAGAGCTGGGGGATCAGCCACCCTTCCCTACAGCTGTGGGATCCAGGCTTGTTCTCAAATGCTTTGGCAGGAAAATACCTGAGTCTAATAAAAGCGCCTGAAGAGCTAACATGACAAACTCTGCTTTGGATGGATAAATGGTTGCAGGACCCCATGGGATGTGAACCCCAAAGGCCAAGGTGAGTTTTGCCCAGCCAAGTTTGATGACTGGTTGCTCAGTGTAAGTCTACATGGGCATCTGATTTGAGGACAGGTAGCTGTGGACTTTACTGCTCCCTTTTCCTCCACCTCTTCAGGAAAATCCTCTATTTTCCTGAATTGTTTTACTGTCTGTGTTGAAGAACCTGAGAAGTAACACACCACTGAAACCACAAATGGCACTTAGCAATTTCCTTGGGTTGCTGTGGTTTTGAAGGATCTTAGGGTTTGGGGTGTGTTTGGGGAAGAAGTTGTGAAGTCACGCAGGAAAGCAGGAAGTAATTAAAGGCAGACAAACTTAGCAGAGCCAAGTGCAGAGTGGGATCCAGCCTGCCCTAAAGAGTAGGATAAGCACCCTATCTCCCAAAAGCTCATTAAAATTTGTCTGTGTATATCTCAAGGAGGGGTTAGAAATCAGGAGATTACCTCTGGCAGCAAAGACAAGATAAAGTAAACCCTGGAGAGATTATCTTATTCTATTTCCAAAGACTTTGTGCTTTGCTGTAAACCAGCTACTAGGAAGAATGTTCCCCTCTTTACAGCCACTGAAGCATTGATTTCCTTCTTCTCTTTGCAAAAGGTTTCATGTTTGCTCACCTTTAGTTACACAGGTCCTGCAACTTGGACAGCAAGTTCAAGCTGTGGAGTGGGTAGGCAAGAGGTCTGAGCACCTGCTTTTAGGTAATGGATCCATGCTACCAGCATCCTGGGATTTTTTGACTATTGATGAAAGGAAGCCCAAAGAGATGAGTTTACACACTAAAGACAGCACTCATAAGACCATATTTATCCTCACACGTCCATTTGTTTTTTTACTCATGCATCTAATGTGTTCTTATAAGTCATAAACTGGAAAGAGATCTATGCTACCATGACACATTGTAGCACGTTTATAGATTGTTGTTATATCTGCATCTTCAATAAGATTTGTTATCTGCCAAATGACAAATATGATTCTGATTCATATCTATGAATCTATGATTATTGGTTCTTTGTGGTCTTCTAGTGACTAGATCTGGCTTGATGGGCTCACCAAAACAGCTGTTTGCATGCCTGCAGGACAACTCAACAGGGTATAAGAAATCCAGGAGGTTCTTGGAATGTGTTGATGATAGATTCCTGTCTCAACTGATAGATCAGCCAACAATGAGAGGGGCTATGGTGGACCTTGTTTTCAACAATAATGAGGGGCTGATGGTGAATGTGAAAGTCGAGGACTGACTTGGCTGCAGTGGCGATGAAATAGCCAAGAGCCTTAGAGCAGAGAGGAGGGTGCACAGCAAGCTCACTACAGTGGAATTCAGAAGTGCAGAGTTTTGCCTCTTCAGGGATGTGCTTGGTAGAGCACCATGGGATAAAGTCCTAAGGGGAAGTGGGGCCAGAGAAACAGGGTTAATATAGTCAAGGATTACCTGCTCAGAAAACAAAGAGGAATACAAGCAAAAACACTAGGAGGCCTGCATGGATGAACAAGATACTTCTGGACAAATTCAAACAGAAAAAGGAAGCCTACAGAAGGTGGAAGCAGAGGTTGCCTGGGAGGAATATAGAAAAACTGTCCAAGTAGCCAGGGGTCAGTTTAGGAAAGCCAAATCCATAATAGAATTAAATCAAATCAGGGACATCAAGGATGACAAGAAAAGCTCCTATAGGTATATTGATGATAAAAGTTGATGATGAGTTGCATGTGTGAGTCCTGAGGTCATTAGCGAATGAAGTGGCTAAGACACTATCCATCATATTTAAGAAATTGTGTCAGTCTGGTGAAGTTCCCACTGACTTGGGAAATCCCAGGGAAATACAGACCAGTCAATTTTCACTTCTGTGCCTGGAAAGATTATGGAGTGGATTCATAGATTCATAGATATTAGGGGTTGGAAGGGACCTAGAAGATCATCTAGTCCAACCTCCCTGCCCGAGCAGG
>JAOEGS010002019.1:3522-17384 GCA_025447755.1 Corythornis vintsioides | reverse complement strand
CAGTGACTCCCTTCTCAGATGAACTGAGGGCCCCATATGCTGGCCAGACCCACACCACAGGGAAGTCTGCTGCCTCCCTGCAGCCGGGGTCAGAGATATTACAAAGAAACTCCCTAGTCTGGTATGGCCATCAGGTTACTATCCCTTGTTGGTCATTCAGATTGGTAATGATGCCACAGTGGGAACCCTAAAAACAATTAAAAAAGACTTGAGGGCACTGGGGAGATTGCTTGAGGGCTCAGGAGCCCAAGTGGTGTTCTCCACTATTCCTTCACTGACAGGGAGGAATACTGAAAGAGGCAGGAAGACCCACCTGATTAATATGTGGCTGAGAGGCTGGTGCCACCAACAGCATTTTGGGTTTTTTGAACATGGGGAGCTTTATGCTGCAAGGGGTCTGCAGGAAACAAACGGAGTTCATCTGTCTCCAAGGGGGAAAAGAATCCTTGCATATGAGCTGTCTAGGCTCATTGAGAGAGCTTTAAACTAGGTCTGAAGGGGGAAGGGGATAAAACTGGACCTACAAAAGTTAAGCAAAAGGGTGGCAGGCCATTGTAGGGCAAGAAGTCTCTGGCCTGGCTCAAGTGCATCTACACTAATGCACATAGCATGGGCAACAAACAGGAGGAGCTGGAAGACATTGTGAAGCATGGCTGCTATGAGGTAGTCACCATTGCGGAAACATGGTGGGATGACTCTCATGAGTGGAGTTCTGCAATGATGGCTATAAGCTCTATAAGTGGAATAGGCAAGATAGGAAGGGTGGTGGCACGGCTTTCTATGTTAGAGAGTGTTTTGAATGCATGGAAGTTAGTAAGTGTGATGGACCAGTTGAATGTTTATGGGTAAAGTTGAGGAAGGCCAACAAGATATATGTCCTGCTGGGGGTCTGTTATAGACCACCCAACCAGGATGAAGAGGTTGATGAATTATTCTATGGACAATTGGCAGAAGCCACAAAATCGCAAGACCTTGTTCTTGTGGGAGATCTCAACTTGCCAGACATCTGCTGGAAATATAACACAGCAGACAGGAAACAGTCCAGGAGGTTCCTGACTGTGTGGAAGATAAATTCCTGACTCAGATGGTGAGTCCACCAGGGGAGATTCCTTGCTGGACTTGTTGCTCATAAACAGAGAAGGACTGGTGGGTAATGTGGTGATTGAAGGCTGTCTTGGGCTTAGTGGCCAAGAAATGATAGAGTTCTCAATTCTTGACAAAATAAGGAGGCGGAGCAGCAAGACTATTACCATGGACTTCCGAAGGGCAGACTTCAACCTGTTTAGAACACTGGTTGAGAAAGTCCCTTGGAGTACAGTCCTAGAGGGCAAGGGGTTCCAGGAAGGCTGGATTTTTTTTAAAAATGTACTCTTAAAGGCCCAGGAGCAGCTGTCCCCATGTGTCGTAAGACAAACTGGCAGGAAAAAATGACCAGCCTGGCTAAATAGGGAGCTTCTGGTGGAACTTAGGAGAAAGAGGAGAGTCTACCACTTTTGGAAAAAGGGGGAGGAGACTCAAGAAGGGTACAGGGATTTAGTTAGGTTATGTAGAAAGAACATTAGGAGGGCAAAAGCTCAGCTAGAACTCAGCCTGGTCACTGCTGCAAGAGACAATAAAAAGAGTTTTTACAAATATATTAACAACAAAAAAAAGAACCAGGGAGAATCTCCATCCTTTACTGGATGCAAGGGGCTTGTTATCAAGGATGAGGAAAAGGCCAAGGTACTTGATGTCTTCTTTACCTCAGTCTTTAATAGTCTGTCTGGTTATCCTCATGGTATTCAATTCCCTGAACTGGAAGACAGAGAGACCAGAATAATCCCCTCATCATCCAGGAAGTGGTAGTTAATGACCTTCTAAACCAACTGGAAACCCACAAGTCTACGGGGCCAGATAAGATCCACCCAAGAGTGCTGAGGGAACTGGCAGAGGAACTTACCAAGCCTCTCTCCATCATTTATCAGCAATCCTGGTCAACTGGGGAGGTCCTGGATGACTGGAGACTTGCCAATGTGACACCCATCTATAAGAAGGGCAGGAAGGATGATCCAGGGAAGTACAGGCCTGTCAGCCTGATCTTGGTCCCAGGAAAGGTTATGGAACAGTTTATCTTGGGGGTGATCACACAGCAAGTGCAGGACAACGGAGGGATCAGGCCCAGCCAACATGGGTTCATGAAAGGCAAGTCCTGTTTAACCAACCTGATCTCCTCCTATGATCAGTTGACCCGCCTAGTGGATGAGGACAAGGCAGTGGATGCTGTCTACCTGGACTTCAGTAAGGTATTTGACACTGTTTTCCATAGCATTCTGCTGCAGAAGCTGGCAGCTCATGGCATAGATAGGAGGACTCTTTGCTGGGTTGGAAACTGGCTGGATGGACGAGCCCAGAGGTTGGTGGTGAAAAGAGTATATCCAGTTGGCAATCAGTCACAAGCAGTGTCCCTCAGGCATCAGTTTTGGGACCTGCCTTGTTTAATATCGTCATCAATGACTTGGATGAGGGAATCAAATGTACCCTCAGTAAATTTGCAGATGGCACAAAATTAAGCACAAGTGTCGATCTGCTTGAGGGTAGGAAGGCTCTGCAGCAGGTTCTGGACAGGTTGGAGAGATGGGCTAAGGTCAATTGTATGAGATTTAACAAAGCCAAGTGCCGGGTCATGAACTTTGGTCACAACAACCCCCAGCAACGCTACAGGCCTGGGGAGGAGTGGCTGGAAAGCTGCCTGACGGAAAAGGACCTGGGGGTGTTGGTCGATAGCTGGCTGAACATGAGCCAGGGGTGTGCCCAGGTAGCCAAGAAGGCCAATGGCATCCTGGCCTGTGTCAGAAACAGTGTGACCAGCAGAAGTAAGGAGGTGATCATGCCCCTGTACTTGGCACTTGTGAGACTGCACCTTAAGTACTGTGTCCAGTTTTGGTCACCATAGTACAAGAAGGACATTGAGGTTCTGGAGTGGGTGCAGAGAAGGGCAACAAAGCTGGTGAAAGGGCTGGAAAGCATGGCCTATGTGAGTGGCTGAGAGAACTGGGCTTGTTTAGTCTAGAGAAGAGAAGACTGAGAGGAGACCTTATTGTCCTCTACAACTACCTAAAAGGAGATTGTAGCGAGGTTGGTGTTGGTGTCTTCTCTCAAATTAGTAATTATAGGATGAGGGGAAATGGCCTCAAGTTGCATCAGGGGAGGTTTAGATTGGTTATTAGGAAGAAATTCTTCACTGAGAGGGTGGTTAGGCGCTGGAACAGGCTGCCCAGGGAGGTGGTGGAGTCACCATCCCTGGAGGTGTTTAGAGAACGAATAGTGAACCATAATGATTCTGTGATTCTGTGATTCTCCACTGGATGGAACTGGAACTACTGTGTGGGGCAACAATGTGAGCTGAAGTCCTTGTCTCTCTGTACACTTCAACATTTATGAAAATACTTTTCTTCTCACCACCTTCCCTACCCAGTTTGGTTTTCCTTGAGAAGAAACCCAGTCCAGAAAGGAGATGCAGTAAATCCTGATAGGTCTATCAGGTTGGACAATGATGAGGGGAGAGGTGCTTTGGGTGCAGCATAGTTATAATTCCACATAGTTATAATTGTGGTTGTGCAAATCTATTGATACAGCTTTTGATAGTTTTATTTTGTAAGAATGACAAGGTTTATGTCCGGAAGACAGATCTCCTTTGAGCAGGAGGATGGATGAGAACACCACAGAAATCCCTTCCCATCAGCACTGCTGTATTTTGGGTTCTATACCTGCATTCCTGGGGAAGCTCAGAGGACTAGTGTCTAACAACATACCCATAGATCTAACATACCCATATACCCATGCACACCTGCAGCAATTGTAGATCCATAGAATCATGGAACATCCTGTGCTGGAAAGGAATTCAAAACACCACCTTGTCCAATTTTTCAAGGAAAAGAAAGCCTAGGTGAGATTATCTAGCCAATATGTGACCAATCACATCTTGAATAACTCCAGTGATGGGGACTCTACTACATCCCTGTGGAGGTTGTTCCAATGATTGAGTTCTTCTCAATGAAAAAAAAATTCTTTCTAATATCAAGATGAAACCTCTGCTGGTGCAACTGGTACTTGTGCCTTGTCTTCTCTGCATGATACGTTATGAAGAAGGAGCTGCACTTTATATAAAAAACATATTTCCTCTGCAGCCTTGACCTGAAATTATCAAAGCAGGCAAGGTTATATTTTAATGAGAATGAGATAGTTTGGAAATGCACACTCTTTTGTATTTTTTAAAAAACTCCTTTTTAATTGTCAAAACTAATAGGAGACAAAGGCATATGTCAATTCACAAATGGGTAAAGTGAAGTGCAGCCCAGAAGTGGTGATGAGAAACAGTGACATAGGCTAAGCACTGGTCCATACACTCCTCTCAGGATGGCATGTGGCTTGGTAACTGTCCAGCTCCACCATCTGCAGAGACTGAAACTCAATTGCTGTTAACGAGAATGAAATTATGGTAATATTAGCATAATTAAAATGAAAAGAATTCTAGTTCAAGGATGATTGATGCCCATGAAAAGCTTTGGATGGAGGCAGAAAAGGCAGGTCCAAGACTGTTGGCTGAGACTTTATTTATCTGCACAATGTCTCCAGGTACAGGAGGAAATGTCCTCAAAAAAAAAAAAAAAAAAAAAAAAAAGAAAAGCTTTAATGTAGCTACTGACTGGTATTAAATAAATGATGCATGTTGGCAGAGCGATAGATGAGAAGAGTGGAAAGCACATTGTAAAAAGAACCAGAAGAATTGCTGTCATAAATCTCCCCAAACTATCGTAGTCAGAGAGAGGCTAAAAACTAAGTGGATTACTTGGGGGCATAAGGAAGGGGGCTTTGGCAGAAACCCATGGCTCTGTAGATTCATTGACACAAGTTTTACCCATATGTCCACCCTCTTAGAGAAGGAGCAATAGATGGCCAGGGAGAGGAAAGGGTTGTGAAGGTTTGACATTGCAACTTGGGTCGTTTGGCTTTCAAGTTTTATTTTTTTTTATTTGAGGAAGGTTAAAAGAGCTCCAGGTGTTTTCTCTAGAAAAAAAAAAAGAGATTAGAAGGTAACATTAATCAAGTTTACAACATATTCAAACAAGTAGATAAAGAGGAGAGAAAAAAAATACCCTGAAATGTTTTTCTAATGAATGCATATTTTCATTGAAGAATTCATAGGGGTTGACATGGAAAAAAGACATGTATATATGCAAAACTAGGGTTAGAAGACAAAGTGGGATTATTTTCAAAGTTCATAAATAATTTAACTGTTGGAAGAAAAATGAAGAGGTTTCTATTGATCTTATTGCTGAAGGAATGACTTTAGGCCTGATAAAGTAAGGGTCTAAGGGGGTTTTCCCACAGAATAATGCCAGAGTATAGCTGTTTGTCTGTTACATCTTGTCACACCAACAGTGTTTTTTATTGGTAAGAGATGGGCATGTTGGGACAGAATATTCTGTCCTGTTTGACAAACTAAAATGCCTGCATCCAGTGTTAAATGACCTTTACATTGGTAAGAAATTGCAGTTTCTTGTTGACTTTTTGTCAAGGTTTAGGGTCAAGGCAGCCTCTTAGACCTGTATCAGATGCTTTCTGTTAACCTCACACCCTCCCCAAAGGGGAAGAAAAAGGGAATAAGGGAGAGAGACAGCGATTAGAAAAGGAAAGTAGAACAGATTTAATGAAAAAAATAATGATATCTACAAATATATACAAAACCAATATTTAGCCCAACTGCCCTGATGTGATTACATCACTGACACCACTGATGCTGTGGACAGCCACTGAGGAACAGATAGGAACTGGATTCAAGATGTAGATTTGAGAACATATGGATTAGGATCAAAGGCACAATGAATAGAGCCCTCATCATATACCAGTCATTGAAAAAGTGAACTTGACTCTCATGATTCCTCATCTTTATACTGAAAATTATGTCTTTGGGATGGAATACCTCAATGGTCTGTTTCAGGACATCCATCCTGGCCACTTTTCCCTGCAGGTGCAGCCTTTGACTTTCTGTACCCCCAAATGGAGTAGCTGTAGAAGTGAACTTGGTCTGTACAGCAGCAAGTACCAGCAAGAGCCTTTCTTCACACACCAGTCCTTGGTAGTAACTCTAGACATCAAGCATTATCACTGCCAGAAGCAGACCCTGTCTACAAAAATACATCATTAATTTCAGACAGTGCAGTGAGTTAGAAGAATTGATCTGAAAACTAGAATCACTGAACAGAATTACTTCTCACTCAAACCAGGAAACTTTTGTAAGGTGTTCACTGAAAGCAGTTGCATATCATAGAATCATTTATGTTGGAAGAGACCTTTAAGATCATCAAGTCCAACTGTTAACTCAGTACTGCCAGGGCACCACTAATCCATATCCCTTAGCACCACAGCTACGAGTCTTTTAAATCCCTCCAGGGATTGAGATTTAACCACTTCCATTGGCAGCATGGTTCAGTGCCTGGCAACTTTTTCTGTGAATAATTTTTTCCTACTATCTAATCTAAACTTCTGTCACCACTTGAGGCCATTTACTCTTGTCCCATTGCTTGTTACATGGGAGAACACACCATTCCTCACTTGTACCACCTTCTTCAGGCAGCTGTAGAGAGTGAGAAGGTCTCCCCTCAGCCTCCTTTTCCCCAGGCTAAAGGACCTCAGTTCCCTTAGGCACTCTTCATAAAACTTGCTGTCTTGATTCTTCTCCAGCTTCGTTGCCCTTCTTTGGACATGCTCCAGTCCCTCAATGTCCTTCTTGTAGCAAGGGGCACAAAACTGAACACTGTATTCAAGGTGTGGCCTCACCAGTGCTGAACTCAGGTGGATGATCACCCCCCTAGTGTTGTTGACCATGTTGTTTCTGGTACTGGCCAGGATGATGTTGGCTGCTTTGGCCACCTGGGCACACGTTGGCTCATATTCTGATAGATGTTGATCAGGACCACCAGATATCCTTTTCTGACAGGCAACTTCCCAGCCATTCTTCCCCAAGCCTGTGGCATGGAGCAATGGTCCTATTAACACTTCTTCTGCAGAATGAGGACATTGCTGAATGCTTTTGACAACCCCACTTGCAAAAACATAGCAGGAACTTTTAAAAGGACCAGTCACTGGAAAAAATTGCAGAGCAGAGTGCCGCCTTCTTTTGAATTTCTAGGTACCACAGAAGTCGTGCAACTTTATGGTGGCCAGAGCAAGTCATCTAAGAGTTACATTATCTACTTTGCACGCACAATGATCCATGCTACTGTCAGAACTATTCAGTCTCCTTATCAGTCACTTTGTATAGTCTAGCCATGCAGTCAAAATGGCTTACAGTCCCTGTTCCGTATTGTTTCTGTTCTCTCCAGGTGACAATGACCAGTAACTGTCCCTCTGGTTTGTAGTCCAGTTCTGTTTTACTGACCTGATCTATATCTGTCTTTGAATTTACATTTCCAGACAGTGTGAGAATCTGGATTGACAACCCTGAAACCTGCTTTCTGTGAACCTGTAATGTCTTTGCCTTAACACACCTCAAGCCTATTAGGTGGAAGTCACTGCTGCTCAGCTCAGGGAAGAGGTGCACAGAAACTCCAGCTCTTCTTGTCAGTATGCAGAACCTGACCATGTGTGCACTCTCTGAGGCTATTTCAAATAGTAAGTACAAACCATGGCTAATCTGTTTTTCTTTCCACTACACTTGGCTTCTCTCAGTTACTACTACCCAGCTGAGACTTAGTGGTTTCCATCTTCATCAGAAGCATTTCTTAATTCAGCCAGGTGTAATGCTTGGCCATGACCATTATCCGTGAGACAGACATGGTGAATCTGCATGCTCAAGCCCTTGAAGGACTAACTTCTGAGAAGTGAGATCTCACTCATTTCTTGTCTCCTCTGATAAATGTTCAACAGAAACACCTGCTGGGTTGATGAGCAGTGTTACAGAGACTCTAATCTAGGACCATCAAAAGATTTCACACAGGAATGCGTACTGACGAGGTGGATGGCAAGTAGCTATCTCTAGTGACCTGATATAGAAGTAAAGCAAGGTCCATTTAGGCTAAGTTTGTCCTCTCACCTCAGCTGCACAGACTTCGATCCACTTTTCTTCATCATTTGCAGTCAATGTGTAGAGAATGCTCCTTTCAGTCTGCTGGATGAAAATCCTTCCTAAAGTTTGGCAATCGGTGGTATCAGCCCCCTTGTGGAAGGAAAAATTCCCTAGTCTCTAGGGAAACTGAATCTGAACTTGCAAGTCTTTCAGGTAGGTGTGTTGCTTTACATGGATTCCCTACCTCTAGGAAAAGAAAATGCTTCAGATCTCCAGTATTTAACCTAAACCCATCTCTCTGCCAGCACTGCAGAAGTTTAGGATTCAAGGAGCAAAAATGTTTACTTGGTAAAGCTTTAAGACCAGGCTTTTGGCCTGGAAACTGGAAAGTATAAATAAGCTAGATAGAGGATAACTGCTTAATCTGCAGAGCCAGGAAGGTCTCTAGCTCCTTATCTTGTCTTGTCTTGGACTGGTCTGTGCAACCCAGACATCAGAACAGGAGTTTTGTCATTCATGCACTAAAATGTCACCTGAGCAGGGTGATCAGACCGGGCAAAGGAGACTAATAACTGGTCCCACACATAGGGCCAGCCTGCTATTCTTATGTTGTCATGTGTCTTAGTCTAATACGGTTATTCTTATATCCTAAATTTGCTGCCTGTTTCTTATCAACTAGCAGAGGCACACACAGGGAGTCTTTGGCATTTGGGCTGTGGTACACTAATGGAGATATTCAGAATAGCTGACCTTTGCGGTTGGGACAGTTGGGTCCAAAGGGACAAGCATATTTTGTCATCGATCTCCTGGTTTCTTGCCATCAAATCAAACCAGGATGGTAACCAGACCAAATTCTGTTGGACTTAACATGCAATGTGATACAAAATGTTAGCTTGAATTACTGTGTGAAATTTGGGTGCTCTGGCATGTTCTGGGATTGCTACAGCATGCAGCACTTAACAGAGCAGACTAATCAGAAGGAGTTAAAACAAGAAAAAATTGGGTTGACACTTTTCATCTGTGCTTATATGCCATTGCAAGGGTGGCTGGGGATTCTATTGGCTTGGCTTAATAAAGGTATTGCTAATGTCTTAACATTTGATGACAGATGGTTCACCAATACTGCTAGGCCCATTGTCTCACTTAATAGCCCTTTGTTCTAGCTGAAAGAAGGTAATCTTTTCTTGTAGGAGTTGGTAGGAGGATCTGTGTACAATGTGCCTTCTGACAGCCGTTCCAGTTTTTGAGTCTGTTCTGTAGCACACTGAAGTGGCATTGTCTCCCTTACCCTTCGGAGGAGGGACTCACAAGGGAGACATCACAGTCAGGATGCCTAATTTGTGGGTGCTTTTCTATCTGGTAGGACTCACAATGCTGAATTAGGCAATTGCAATCTCTGTGCTGTGTATGAAAAAAGTAAAACGTGATCCAATCTGCCTCAGGGGTAGATTGGAGGAGGAGGAGAGGTGCCCATTTCTGGGATGTCATGTTGTGGCTCCCCACTGGGAAGAGTTAAACCCACCCACTCAACAGCTATCTGCAAAATCGTATCTGAACTCAAAAGCTACAACCCAGCAATGCATATGACATAGGAGAGTGCCACGAACAGCAGACTAAAGTGTACCAAAAGGGGAGCTTGTGTCCCTTTCTCCCATTGAGGTGTCCTGTGTGCTGTACGATGTACATCACATTCATGGGAACAGCATTAGGATCCTGGGTCTCCTAGAAGAGGTTATGGAGTAATTTGCTCCTTGTTTCCATTTCTATGTCCACCTTTCAAAGATTCTAAGGCAGATCAATTACAAGAGTTGTGAATATCTTCCCTGAACTGCTTAACGACTGTATAATCATGGTCATCTTATGTGTGATGAGTTTGATCTGTATCTCACCTTCCAGCTGGACAGGTGCTTATCTCATGTGAATGCACTGCATTCTGTGAGGCTGGTGCTTACAGGAAAAGGACATACTTACCTGTATGCATGCAAGGAATCTTCTTCCCCAGTCTGTGCCCATGTGGGGTAATCCATGCCAAGCTTAGAACTTACCAGATCAAGACCCAGAATTCCATGGTGGATTATGAATGCCATGATGAGCAGATATTTAATACCAAGACCTTTCTTGCCACTAGAATCTGTTGTGTGTTTACAAATAGTAGTGCTATACAGGGTCATCAATAGAAATGTGGAAATTTTGGGGTGAGGACTAAAGAAAAGCTTGTAAAATACCAATGGTAAGCTCAAGTGTGCAAAGAGATGGGGTCTGAGCACTATGATCTAGCTCAAGATATTCCTGCTCACTCAGGGGGGTTGGACTGGATGACCTTTAAAGATCTCTTCCAACTTGTGCTGTTCTATGAGATTCCAGAGTGACCTCATTCTCTTAACAAATGGAGCAAGAGGAGTCTGATTTAGTACCTTATGAATGTTGTTTGGGCAGTTTTTGGTCTGTTGTGAGTGCTTACTGTAGTGAGAGAGAAACTCTGGGATTGAAACCTGCTTAAGGGCTAATTTCTTCAACAAGTAGAACAGTAGTGATATTACAAAAGGCATTTTCAGACTCTAAAGCTGTCTGACTTAAGACAGTGTCCTATTCCTATTTCATTGTCTTTGGAGTGGTAGGACAAGCAAAGAAGTTACAAAATAAATTTGCTAAGGGACCTTCCTAGACAACAGCATCAACAGCTTTATTCTCCAAGTGATACTGTGCACGGGCTTGCACAAGCAGTTTTGGTAGCCTTTGTATATTGTACTGGAGCACCCAGTGATACCTGTTTCCCCATCTGCTAAAACCCTGTGATGTGTGAGTTCTTCCTGGGACCACAAACACAAACACCTCACATTCTTCTAGATCCATGTGGTGGTTGCTGCCCTGGTGTGTTTGAGACTTTGGGAAATATGCTGGTGGAAAGTGAAGTATTCCAAGTAGAAAAGTCCTTATCTTGCTTTGCAAGGAGATTTCCAAATGGTATTACAATGTTAGTTACCTGAAGGGACAACACTCAGAGGTCTGCATCCTCTCTCACAGTCCAGATCATCTCTTAATAAAGGAAAGTTGTCCAGTGGTTATCTGCCTGGAGTGGTGATGGGGTGGAAATAGGGAGAGAAATAATTTCCTCTTGTCTGCAAAGGAAGAGTGGCTCTGTGGCTACACCGGGAAATGCTGGTATGTGCTGAAAAGTGACTCCAGGAAGGGATTTATTGTTTTCTTACAGACACAAAAATGTGATTAGTGGTTGAGGTGTCTCCATGGGACTACAGAAAGAATGACTGCAAACTATGCCTTGTGCTTGTACCAAAGTTTTCCCTTGGCTATTCATAGGGATAGGATTGCAGTTTACTATAATGACACTGGTGCTAAGGAGCACCTTGGTGAAGGACGGATGCTTGACCTTTAATAATCTTTTAGTTTCATGTGATGTGATTTAGCAGCTACAAGTAAGAGAGAGGATGCAGCATCAAACAGCCAGTGGCTTTTGAACCTCTGTAATAGAGTGTTCCTGATTTGATGTATCCTGGTGCACATGGGCTTTCAGGTTGGCTTGGCCTCTCTTCATTGCTTCAGACTGGGGCTTTTCTTTGGCTGTTTTCCAGATCCAGTAATACAGTTCCATGCTGAAACAGTCCCATGCTGCAAAGCTTTATTTGTTTTTCTTTACAACAGCTGCAGCGTGTAAGGGGTGAACTTCATTTCGAATGAAGCATGAAGTCTCAGTATGACAAAAGTTAAATAATAAAATTGTGGTGGTATATTTGTAGAACCCAAATGAAAGTGTTTAAATCAACCCTAAGGCCATATCTACATTTGTGCTTTAGCCCATCCTATTTTAGTATATGTTTCTCCTGTAACCAGAAAGTTGAGTGTGGGAAGTAAACATCCCTTAGTTCAGGCAGGAGTGTGGTCATGGCAGTGCTTTATTACCCAGTACACCAATGTAAATGAACTTCCGGTGGCTGAAGGCATTGTGGTGCTTCCCTCCTTTGTGAGGACTGGACTTGGAGATTTGCTCACTCTTTGAACTTGCAGTATAATGGGTTAAGTGCTGGGTGAAATTCATTAACCCCAGTGATGTCTCTGCAGAGTAAAATATTTTTAGTGGTACTAACTTGAGCCATAGTGGCAGCTTCAGTAGTGTTTTTTGGCTGCTGACTGGGAGCTGGATGCTCCTCAGCATCATATATTTTAACTTCTGTTTATTGCAGGGTATCCCAAACAAAGCTCTGAATCTTTTCCTCACATCAGCCAACACCCCCCAGTCATGTCTCAGTGGTCAGAAGTTTCCTCAGCTGGACACCTGAGGAATAATCAAGACCATACAGCCACGTCCTTTGCAGATATATCAAGACAAACCCCACAGTCCCAAATCCACTGTAGAAACATAGCACCTACCTCAAAGAGGTTAAGGAGGGACTCTGGGAATCTTGAGGGTCATGAAGGAGAGTGGCAGCCTGAGAAATAGGGGGGAAACTGGGTAACACATTTTAGTACTACTTTTGCTATGCTATTATGGGAATTTGAGTCTTCCCTGTTTCTTGTGGGGTTTTGTCCTTCAAAGGGTGATCTTCACCAGCCCACCTCTTAATTCTCAAAATAGCCCAGGTCTGAGGATGTGTATCTATTTGTCCTTTTTATCCCTGCAGCTCAGGGCAGGACACTGAATGGCATTTGGAGCAGAAACCTCTTCTTATTGGAGACCTAGTCCTAATTTTCTAGCTCAGTGACATTTGAGGCCAATTGCCACATCTTTATCCTACTCAGCTGTCTATGGAGCATCTTTTTCTGCCAGAAGGCAGAGATGGGACTGTGTGTGTGCTCTTCTGTATTTGCCTTTGCCTTCAGATGAAAAGAAAATACTGATCATACTCACTCCTCTTATTCATCACCTGATTTACATTTCATTTATTTCTATAGCCCTGAACAGACATTATTAACTCATAATAGTAATAACAGGAGTTTCTACTAATAGAACTCCTTCCATCTGTGGAGTTCAAATTATGGACAAGCACCATTAGTCCCATTTAGAGATGGATTTAGCTGGTGCAACTTGTCCAAATGCAGATGTGGCTGTAGGAATCAGGAAGAAAACGCAAAGACTCTTGATGTCAGACCCAGCCTCAGCTCAGCTGCTCTGGTACAGCTGTTTTGGGGGCAGGAAACAATAATTCAAAAGGCAAGATGTGAGGGATGCTCAGGAAGAAATTGGACATCTCTGGAGACTGCTGAATTTCACAGGGTTTTCATAAAGCAGTAAAAGGAGCAATGTCCTGAGCTTTGGCCTCTGTACTCATCAGCAGGAAAAAGCCATGAGTGAAATCAAATGTCTGGCTTCAAATGGGAGCTACAATGACTCTAATTTGTATGTACCATTATTTGATCTTCTAACCTACTAGGTTTAAGGTAAACCACAGTGGAATATCAAGCAGACATTAAATGAAACAGTGTCATTAATTCAATCCAATGAGATATGTTTTATATAACAAAGGGATTTGTTCTGATACTCAAACAATGTATACTAATGAAAGAGTCAAAATGGATTCATTTTGTTCTCAAAGCAAACACATTAAGGAAAGCCATCAAAAAATAAAGAACATGACTTTTTTTTTTTTTTTTTAAACTGTGCTTTATTTAGGGCTAAGCTGGAAAGCGTCATTCAATAATTACAGAAGATTACAAGGAGTTTTAGGGAATTGAGAGTGAAAGAGCAGTTGTATGGAACTGCAGCTGCATTACACATCTGTACTTCCTAGCTGTGGGCTCAGTCTGTCTGTCCTTACTCGAGCAGAATGCCCTCAATATCCCCGTGGGAGTTCTGACAGTG
>JAOEGS010002018.1:10974-36272 GCA_025447755.1 Corythornis vintsioides | reverse complement strand
TGTCAGTAAATACTCTGAGAGGATCCTCCGTGTTGCTAAGACTAACCAGGTGATTATATTTATATGTGGTATATATGTATAAAATCATAGATTAGTTTGGTTTGGAAGTGACTTTAAAAATCATCTAGTCCCAACCCCCCTGCTGTGGACAGGGATACCTCCCACTAGACCAGGTTGCTCTAAGCCCTGTCCAACCTGGTCTTGAACACTTAGTGCTGGAGCATCCACAGTTCCCTTGGGCAACCTGTTCCAGTGTTTCACTTCAGAGTGAAGAACTTCTAATTTCTAATCTAGATCTACCCCCTTCCAGTTTGAAGTCATTAGCCCTTGTCCTATCCCACAAGCCCTTGTAAAAAGCCCCTCCCCAGCTTTCTTGTAGGCCCCATTCAGATACTGGAAGGCTGCAGTAAGGTCTTGCCAGAACCTTCTCTTCTCCAGGCTGAACAACCCTATCTCTCTCAGCTTGTCCTTGTAGGAAAGGCACTCCAGACCTTGGATCCTCTTTGTGGCCTCCTCTGAACCTGCTCCACCAGGTCCATGTCCTGCTTGTGCTAAGGGCCCCGGAGCTGTGCATAGTATTCCAAATGGGGTCTCACAATATCACAGTAGAGCGGGAGAATCACCTCCCTTATCCTGCTGGCCATGCTATTTTTGATGCAGTCCAGGATATATGTATGAATGCTTTAGAGAGATGACAATCCTGTAATTTACAACTATCATAAATTGTACTTTTTTTTTTTTTTTTTCCCCCTAATGCAACCCAGCATTTATGGGTTTAGATACATAGTGCATAGGAATATACTTAACTCACAGAATGCATTTGTGCTTGGAAGACCACTAGCTTCTTAAGCAACTTGTATGTAGAATCAGTATTTTCAGTGCCTGAGAGCCAGAAGTATGCAATCAGTATTGCTGTCTTTTGCCCACAGGGTCAATAATTCTGCAGCCCCACTTTACACCCCTTACTATATCTATATTTATTTATTTATTTTAAGATTTCACCAAACAAGTCTCCATCTCTGGAGACACTTAAGACCCACCTGGATCTGTTCCTGGGTGACTTGATCTAGGTGATCCTGCTCGGGCAGGGGGGTTGGACTAGATGATCTTCTAGGTCCCTTCCAACCCCTAATATCTATGAATATGAATCTATGAACATGGGATTCTCTCATAGCAGCAGTTCACATTATTTTGCAGGACACCTGTCATATGTCAGGTGTATATTCAAACCGTGTTTAAGGAGACACAGTGCTGCAGAGGATGGACTGTTGCTGCCAGAATGGGCTATTACTGCCTAGAAAATCCATTGATAATTGATGGCCAGATGGCTCTCATGGTTGAGGTGTGTACACAGATGAAAAGCTGGTAGGCCTCTGAGGGTTTGAGTCCCTGAAGCCTCATACTGAAGTTCTACAGAATACATGGGTTTAGAAGTACTTTAATGAGTAAGGTGGTAGAAAGCAATTTCATTAAATAGCTGATATCCCTGGCCCTTCATTGTATTTCATCTCAGTGGGATAATCAATGGAAAAAGTTTGCTTACTTAAGAACTGAGTGTGCTGCCATCTGGTTATTGTACTCTGTCCTTTTGGCAACATTTGATTGACTTCAGTTTTCTCATGCAGCACTCTTTGTCTTTTGGCTTAAACTTTATGTTCATTTTATTCTTGTAATGAGAAAAAAAAATGAAGCTTTTGTGACAAACTATTTTATGTAAATAGCAGGAGGAATCTAGCTCTTCAAAGACTAAAAACAAATAATTTTATATAGTAGTTGCACTCAAGGTTGTTTCAGAATCTTTGTCTGTGAGACATGAAGTAAAGTCTTAACACAAATTGTATGTTTCTTGTTTATTACTTATTTTAACAAAGCTGTATTCTCAATATGTAATTTGAAAAGTAGAACAAATGTTGTTGGCAAAAGATGAAACTATATATTGTCCCTATAGCAGTTAACACTTAATCCAGGGCAGAAAGACTTAATAGTTATGCATTTGAAGCATAGTAGGAAACTTTCCAGAGTTCATCAAAAGGGACTGAGAGATTGTAACATGCCATGGACAGTGTCTGCAGCACTGGGGTTGGGGAAATTCATTACTCCTTGGGTTAGGGGCGGAAAGGGGGAAATGTGTTTGGATGGCAAGTACATGGAGTAAGAATTGGTATCCAAAGGTTCGTTAGCTTGTTTGTGCTTTATGGAGGGGTGGGAAGCAAAATCAAGTGTTTCATCTACCATTTATCCTTTATTCTTCTGAGCTGTGGGCATGAGGTTCCTCCTTTTAGAATGCAGAGATCTGTGGTGACTAACTGGTTGCCCAGCTGGTGGGTCCTCTGCTGCATCTAGGTCCTCATCAACCTTGCTTCTCTGCAGAAAATCAAATCAGAATATTCTCAGGGACAGTAAAATTTTAGGGAGCTAAAGATATGGATAGCCCCATCAGTATTAATCTACCTTTCCTTGGCATAAGGTTTCCTCAAAGGGAGACTTCCATGAAGCTGACTGGAGGATTAATTCGGGAAAACTTTTTCTTTTCCTGTTTTTGTGCTCTCAGGCACAATTTCCCCCAGATGTGAGCTCATTCAACTTGTAAAGCTGACTGATTCATCAAATTCAATTAAAAGCTTTCCAGTGTTGTTCTTTTTTTGTTTGCTTTTTATTTTTATATTTTTAAAATCTAAACCTAATCCACTCTACAATCTGGACTTAATGTAAAATATGATGTTGGGATATAAAAAAAAAGTAACAAACTCTACAGATAAGTTCTGTGGTTGCATTTATAAATATTAAATGTTCTTTGATCTTTTTATTTACTAGAGTTTGTTCTTATGGCTAAGAACAAGGGAGATAAAATTGTTTAGAATTCACTTGAGAGTTTATCTGAAGTTGTCTTGACATGGCAGTGTTATCCTTCCACGTTCCTTATTAGGTAACATATTTTAAACACTATCATCTTAGATCTGTTTCAGTTTTGTTCTACATAAGGCAGCCATTGGTAAAAGTAGTAAGAAGTCAGTGTAAAACAGCATCTGTATTTGTTCCATCATATAAAGTATGCAAATAAAAAGGATGCAAGTAAAAGTTTTGTTATATGTGATTTGTTTTCTTTTAATGGATATGTACAGATGTTAGTGTATAGTTCTTTGGGGTCTTTTGTATGGGAAAAGTGTTTTTCCTTTTATAGGAAATGGGGTTTTGTGTAGGAAATGTGTTTTGGACACTTATTTAAGTATAGCTACTTAATCATGTATTGGTAGATATTATCTGCTTATCCTCTCCTGTATTTTTCTTTCCTTGCTCAAAAATTCACTAGGTTGTTGTTAACTGTTTAAAATAACAGGATCTCTAAATTTCTTGTGGATTCAAAGAAGCCTCACATTTTGCTCCTGCAATTACATAAGTGTCTTTTAGTCATTTAGCTTTGGGTTGTGGGATAAGTCAAGCCTGTGAAAGGTTAATTGATAACTTGGGTCAGAAAAATTATTTACACAAATCAATAATGAAAAAAAAGATAACATTCATGATAATTGTGATAGTGCTAATATTTATTTTTTAGTAGCAGGCTTACACCTCTTGACAGCATCATTGAGCTTCTTGGCTTTTTATCCTGTTGTTACAATGATCTGCTAATAGTTCTTTCTGATCACTGTATAAACAGTTATGCTTATAAATGTGTGCTTTAGTGGACCACTGGTTTGCTTTGGTTGCAGTATCTCACTAAACAGTAACTGGCATTCTTTCACTGAAGAAATTGCCTACTGTGCCCATCGAACAATGTTGCTTTCACAATGTCATCCTCTTAACCCACTTTTCCTTTAGAAGTTTTCACGGACATGGGAAAACTGTCTTGGTTCTGTCATAAAATAAAAAAATCCTGCTTTTACTAATTTATTTTTTTTTTCCTCTCTCTGTCTTGTTAAACTTATGAAATAACATGTCCAAAAATTGTCAGTTACCTTTTGGAGGAAACTGTGAAAGATTTGAAAAGAATCTTTTCTTCTTGAAGTGGTAAATCATAGTTGTAACTAAACTTGTTCTTAAAGTAGGAAGATGTTCATCTATCATGCAGGAAGGCCAGAGATCAAAGTTTTAGCAGTAAAACAAAAACCTTTAAAAGTTTTTAATTAGATCTCATTCTGTAACTTAACTGAAAACAAGACCACCTAAGAACAGACACACCAGGTTACCCTTATCGTGACAGGAACTAAAAGAAGCTGCCTCTGAGATATAAAATCTCTCTGACACAATGAATTGGGGTTGCTCTCAAATCCCTTTTGGCTTAGTTGATTCAAGTTATTCTTGCTGAACTTTTACATCTATATGTTTGTCACAACCTATTGCAAGTTACACATTTTTCAGTGCTTATGTCTTTTAAATGGGATGTTTGTACAAAAGCTTAACTATGTAGTTGGTTGTATTTACAAGAAATTCTAATTTCTAAGTGACAGCAACTTCTATGTTGTGTTATAGCTGTATTTCTAGTTCCCAATTTAATCATTATTTAAGCATTACATTCTCTGAGCATTAATGAGTCACTTGATGCAACATGTAACTCATGAAGGGAATGAAGGCTCCTGCTTTGGTGGGAGGCGTGACTGGACTGTATCTTGAGCTTGTGTGTCTGCTGCCATTGCCAGTTTCTGCCCCAAGCCTCTGGCAATGCTGTTATTAGCCCCATTGCATTCTGCAGTTCCACTGATGCTCTGTTTTACATGCTAGCAGAGCCCACTAGGCAGCTCTGAAAGTAGGAAACAGTAAAGTTTGTAAAAACTTGCTTCTGACTCCTTTTGTTGTTCTGTTTAAACACTGCTTTAGCTGCTTGGACCTATATGAAAGCAGTTGGTGTATCTGTAAATGGCTCTTGATTACTGTTGAAGAAAACAGATGCATTTTTTCACAGTATAAAAACATGTGTAAGGGTGAGGGGAAGTCATTACCCTTAACAGTAAATCACACTACCTTTTCATAAGTGTATGCTTTTGCCCATCAATTAATAAAAAGCACCTGAGAATATAAAATAACATATTTTTAGTGTCATTGAGTTACAGTAGATTTAAAATAGGAAGTTTTGTCTAATACATACACATGTGCTCACTTTCTGGCTGAAATGTTACACTGTCATCTCAAAGCCTGCTTTTAGAACTTTTCAGTGGAAAAGATGCCTACTGACAGAAATACAGTTGCTCTTTGGGTCCATTTGTTTGATGGTTGGTAACAAATATTTTAGAGGTAATCCTTGGGGGTTTTTAGGTGGATGAGTAAGTATATTATACAGATAAATGTCTTACTTTCATCCTGATAATTGCCTTATTCTCTGAAGTTAGTTTTACATCTGTCAAATAGTTTACTGTGTCTAAGATTTCTGTAAAGTCTATTTCTGTATGCATTACTAAACTTTTAAATTAAAAAAATATATTTTATTTATTGTATATATGTTGTATTTCTTAAATATTTTTATATTTCTTTTACTAAGAAATATGCTTATAAACCATGGAATGTCACAGTTACTTTTCTTTAGTCTTCGTGCTGGATATTAATTTTTTTCTACTTCACTGCACTGGGTCATCCAGTTTACCTTTTCTACACATCTTTTATGGTCTTTATGTATTAAACATTATTGAAAGCAAAAGAAAAAAGGCATACCAGTCATTTGAAATTTTGCAAAAGTTGCTTTGGAGTTCATCCTCAGACTTCAGTGATGGAATAGCTTATTTGTTGCTATTTATTTTTTTTTTTTTACTTATTTGCAATACTTATGAGCTTGCTTTGTGTCCTGCATAATTTTGCACCTCTTCTTACTCACTAATACTTTTCTTGACTCTTCCACAGACTCACATTTCAAGGCTTCCTCCTGGAGCTGTGGCAGGACAGTCTGTGGCAATAGAAGGAGGAGTTTGCCGACTGGAGAGTCCTGAAAGCTGATTTCTCACTTCATTGCAAAGAATGTGAATGACTTTTTGTACAATAAGTTGTTGGTTTTTGTTTTCATGTCTTAACAGATGTTGGAAATTCTACTCTGGTTTTGTACCCCGTATTGCAACCACGTGCACCATAACTTGAGACAAGTGCTGCTGTAGTTGATGTTCTCACTCTGTGATTGGGGGTGTGCGCATGTGCATTTTGCCCTAAAAAAATAGGAATTCTCCCAAGTTGTGCAAAGATGCTATATGATTCATGATTGTGTTTTTGTTGTTTTATGTTTGAAAAATAATTGAAAGTTTAAACAACACAAAAATTTAATTAATTTTAAGATATGGTCACAACTGTCATTCATGTTATAAATTTAAAAGTAACTGGCCTTTGAAGTGGCTATGTAATTATGCAAAAAATGGTTATGGTTTTGAAGTTTCTCAGTGGTTTAAGGAAATCCAGAAGTGGTTTAAATATATGGGTTGGGTGTTTTCCTCCCCAGTAAGGAGAACTTTTTTTTTTTTTCCAAATAATGGTTTCAGTGAAACAAAATAAAGCAAAATTACGGCTAGAGTTTTTTTTAAATAGTCTTATAGGTCATATCTCTGTTTCCCAAACTTAAGATGTTAATAGCTTCAAGTTGTATGTATTACAAAAAACTATATGAAGATAATGTATCGTAATTCAGTCTTTATGTATAATGGAATATTACAATGTAAATAAGAAAAAGTTTATTGAAAGATTCAATATTCTTTGCTTCTGTTGGAAATCTATTTTTAAGAGAGGTACAGAAATGAACATATTACTGGATTCAAAGTGCAATGTGTATTAAGTGGATGTTGGGAGGTCTGATACTAGCTTTCTTACTGATAAGGCAGCTTCCTAAGGTCCAGCCACAGCATGGGTATTTATATAACTGTGTGTCATATGTATGTACTGTGCATAAATTTACTGTAATTCTTTTTATACATTCAACAGAACTGCATTGTAAAACAGTGTAATCCTTGTCTGCCGTGTGAAGCACTGACTATATTGAACTGCCCTTTATCACCAGTTCTGATACTTTAGCCAGGTCATCAGAATCCTAAAAGTGAGTTTTCATATAAGATCTTGCACTCAGTACTTTTTTTCTTCACAGCAATGGCAGCAATAGAAGACTTCTGTCATTAAATCAGTGTCCTGATAAGTATGCCAAAGAGAAACTAAAATAGTTCATCTTTTTTTTTTTTTCCCTGGTGGATATTTGATAATTCTGTTTTCAAAAATAGTGGATAAATAGATTTTCAGCCTGTATTTGCTTAATCGGGCATTGTACTTGCCTGTTTTGTAATGTTGTGCCTGCCTATAACAGACATACTTGACTGAATAAATGGTTATATTGATTGTAGTACCAATCCTTCATGGAAAAAAAAACTTAATAAATTTTTTTTATAGCCTGAGTTCTTTTTCAGTTATGTTACAGTATGCATTGAAATACTGTCCTCTTTGTGTGACTTTAATTGTGACATCACTGTGGTCCTGTAGGTGAAGATATTTCTATACAGTCCTATAAATAATATGAAACAAGGGTTTTCCAGGCTGCAAAACAAAGAAGTAGAATGCATCTGCCTTGAAATAGTTTGTGCTGAGTTTTCAGACTGTATCCTTAGTGACATATTCATAGTCTGATGAAATGAAGAACTCTACTGCAACGCTTCAGAAATGTTGGAACAAAGAAGGTGAGTTGTCACAGCCATTAAAATTGTCCTAACATGCAGCATTAAATGATTGTGTGGACACTTCTCTGTGTGGTGAGTGAAAGATTGGTATAGCACATGTATGAGTTTGTATGTACCCATGCTTGAAAGTGGCACTGTTTTTGAAAAAACTTAAGTAACAGTGTTAGCCTGCTTTTAGTCAAAAAGTGCTTTTCAGTGTGAACTTCATAGAAAATTTGATAGAAACCCACTCTATCATGGAATAAGCATGGCAGAATGACTTGTAAATGGATAAATTGTTTCTTCCCCTTATTTGCTTAATCTCTTTATGGAGGTGTTTATTTCCTGACACTCTATTTATGTGTATGCATATATGTATAAAACCATAACTCAGCAGAATTATTTTATTTTTGCTTTTGTGTTTATATAATACTGGAATCAAATATTATTGTTTGGTCTTGGTTGCTTGTTTGGGATTTTTTGTCAGAAAAGCTAGGCTTTTCCAGGAAGCTACTTGGGAATCATGGTTTAAAACTGAGCAGTGTGCCTTTTCATTGTCCATCTTTTTCTGTCTAGGTAGAGGAAGAAAGAAAAAAAAATTACCATGTCTTGAGAATCACAAACAAAGTGCAGAGCCCAAACCAGATACAGAGCTGACTTTCTACTTTTAAAACACTTATGAGAAGAAAACTGTGTTATCACATATGAGTTTCTCTGTCAGTAGTTGTGAAGACTGACAGGAGGAGAATTTCCCATCATCCAACTCCCACTTAAGCCAATGAAAGATCTTGCACTAGTTTAATTATGGGTCTTAAAACAAAACACCAAAAACCCCAAGGAAAACAAACAACCCAAACCACACACACAAAAAAAACAACCCAAAAACAAAACAACAAAGAAATAAAAAAACACACAGCAAAAACAAACAACAACATCCAAACAAAACCCTAACACAAACAACATTAAAAGGGGCTTATGAAAAAAAATAGTGAGGATGGATATGCTTTGCAATGATGTAGTCCATAACCTTGTACATGATGGGTAACCATTGCCACTGGCATAAGCAGATACAGTCTTAGAGAAAATTATAGTTGACAGCAATAGCTGGCTAAAATTATAAAGGAAAGGCAACAGATGAAATGCATATAAATACAAACAATTTGAATACTGTTGTGTTCATACTCAAACACATAATTACATGTCTTAGAGTATTTTGTAGCAGACAGGTTGGTGCCAGAGTAGTCTGTCTTCTGCCATAATAAATTTTGCTGCTTAAAGCTTGTGGTGTCCTAAACGAAACCTAACAAAAAGCCCACTTTTGGTTCCTGTATCTTTACCTTTGTTTCCGCAACTTTACAGTGTGGTCCTTCAAGGAGTGGCTAAAGGTGAGCAAGTGGGAAGGAGAGGCATGTTAAACTTTAAGAAGTCTAGACATGATTTGAATTCTAGTTTGTATATTCCTTAAGTACAGAGAGTATGCTTCCCTGCTTGTGAATTAACCCTGGGAATCACCATTAAATAGGAGATTTGACTGGAGAGGTGGCCTGATTTAGGAAAACTGCAGCTTTCCAGCTGTTAAGGATGATATGGAAGATGCAATGGAGAAGAAAACAAAGCTGGTAATAAATCCAGGGGTGTTAGCAAGGCTGAAGTACATGCTGTTGTTACCTAAAATGCAAGTTCGTACTAGAGTCTAGAAAGAGAAACCAAAAGTATTGGCTGTTAAGCTATTGCAGGTGAAAGCAGTGCAACTTTTCACAGTGGTACGTGGTAATGGTGCTGCTGGACAGTTTTTATATTTGGAATTCCACCATCATTTCTGTTCCTTCAGGTTGTTACGCAAGTTGTTTACTTTGAGTCAACAAGATATACTAAGGGTTCCAGTCATTCAGTGGTAGCAGGGTTCAGGTCAAAAATGTTGGATTGCATGGGAAGTTTTTATAGTATTGTTTTTGTAAATAACTGAACATCATTTGCAGTCTGTATGCAGTCATGATTCAAAACTACCTCCTGTTATCTCAAAAGGATTGTGTTGGAGGAGGACTGGTCATTCTGCTTTCTAATCTCTGAATGTGGTTCCTGAACCCAGACCTCATCTGCCACTGAGTCCAGCTTGGGACTCCACAGCGTTGATGGTGATGTGAGTGGCACTCTGGGAAGGGGAGAGGTTGATTTAAATACTGGTTTTGTATATATGTTTTATTGTTCTTATTTTGGTTAAAGCTGTGTTAGTTCTCTTTTCCAACCCATCAGTCTCTCTCCATTTTTATCTTCCCCTTTGGGAAGGTAGAGGGGTTAATAGAGAAGACCTGTGGCCATCCCAGCCCTAAGCCTTGACACCTGTTACAACTTGCCTGTGGCAAACCCACCTGCTTTGGAGTTAAGTGCCAGTAATCACCAATGGAGCCTGCATTGTAGCATCTTCTGTATATACAATTCCTCCAATAGAAATCCTATTAAACTTTTATTTTCTTTAAATAATTTTTCCTTAAAATTTAAGTTTTATGTTTTATTTGACTAATCAGGCTGGGTGATGCTACACTGGAGATCTCCTGGCCTTGCTGCCAATGGGCTGGAAGAGATTAGATTTAAAGTTCAGAACAAAGTAGCCGTATTTTAAAATATGTTGCCTCTTTACTTTTTGTGGTTAAAATGCAGCGCTCTTGTGACTGTCCCTGTGCTGTGTGCAGGTACCAGGTGCTGGCTGGAGGCGCTGAGCAGAGGCCGCCCTGGCGCTGCCCCATGCCAGCTGAGACCAGTTCCGGCCGGTTGCACCTACTGCTCTGCAGAGCTTCCAGAGGCTCCTCCTCCCTTCCTCACCTTGGGAAATCAGCTGGAAGAAAAGGGAAAACAGCATCAGGCAGCAAAAAGCGAGGAACAAAAAATGTAAGAAACACCCCAAAAGTGCCTTGTGCAGGAGAGTGTGGGTGGTTTGGGGGTGAAAGAGTGTCTTTGAGCCTGAGGAAGAAGGGGTGGCAGGTGTTGATTTCTCCCTATCAAGCCTGTTTTAACCTGTAATAAATTAATTTTCCCCAAATTGAGTCTGTTTTTGCCTATGATGGCACTTAAGCAGTAATATCCCTGTAGTACCCTGCTTCCATTATTTATTTCATCTTAATTTTTGCCCCAGCTGCCCTTCTGGGGAGGACGGGGCGGGGGAGTGGGGGAGAGGGAGAAAGTGGCTTTGTGGGCACCAGCGGCCAGTAGAGACCAGCACATTGCAGGTGTCAACTACTATTGCGTCTAGAACTTCCAGACTAAATACAGAATTAAAAAATTGCAGGATATTTTCTTCTGGAAGCATAGTTTTCTGTTGGGTAGTGAGCTGACTTTTTGTGGCCTGCAGCTACATACTTGTTACAGCTAACGTAAGGGAAGCAGAGATGTGCACGGTGGTTGGAAGAGGGATGGGATAACTGATCATAACATACACATGCACGCACAAGTCCAAGAAGCATTACCTGTTGTTTACTCTTTTCTTTTTTCCTGTCTTCTGATAGCCTGCAATGAGTCCCTGGTTGCTGGTGAGCTGTGGAGGCTTCATGTTGTACTTGTGTCCTTAGTTTGGGGAAGTGGGTTGAGGACTTGGTTTTGCTCCAAAGAGATGATGGGAGGAAGCTCTGTGACATGTTGATATGCCCTGACTTTGAAGTCTGGGATTAGGCTTGGGGTGAGGGGCGGAAGGAAGAAGTCCTACATGATGTATACTTTTGATTTAAGCTCTGGTGAGTGATGGTGTGAGTCCAGGACAGGATTGTGAGGCTCTAACCCTCTGCTGCAGGGGTGTGATGAGACCTTCCTCTGTCCTGGAACAGAACATTTTCACATGCAGGGATGGAGAAATCCTGGGATTCCTCCATTCTGAGCTATAGTTTTGTTGACAGACTTTTCACTTCAGCATAGTAAATAAAGTTTGTATCCTGTTTGGAGATGATTCATTTCTCGTGATGTTTAGTAATTAGAATTCCATGCTTGTCCTGCTTCCTCCGCTCTGCCAAAGTAAGCCGTCTGTGCTCTGAACAGCTCCATCTGTTGGCATCTCATCGTGATAGCTTAAAAAAAAAATCCCCCTCCAAAATCCTGCAGCAGCAAGAAGAACTATTCTGCTTGGCCTGCAAAGAGAAATTATGACTATGGGGCCTGGTGCACCAGCTGGAGGTCTGAAACCTGCTGGGTAAACTCCTGTATCCCTGGGCTCCCCTGCATCTTCAGCATCCTCCAAAATCAGGAGAGCCTCATCCTACTGAGCACACCAGGTCTCAGCAGAGGTGAGGAGGAAAGAAACCCTCTGCTCCCTGTGTTCTCTGCTTTTCATGTTTCCCAGCCCAGGCTTGTTGTGCGGGGTAAAGCCAGCAACAGCCTGCCAAAGGCTGATGGTGGCTGTGCTCACTGGAAACAGGAGCTGCAGGTCACCAGAGATGAGGGGTGGCAACAGGGTATTTGTGAGCCCTGCCTGCTCCACACAGCTAGAAGGGAGTTGCAGGAGCAGCTGGATTATAAAATGCTGGAAGAGTCAAGAGACATCCCTACACAGCTGCCCAGCAGGAAGCTGTTTGAAAGGGCAGCTCCATTCCTCTGGGCAGTCTCTAGTGAGGACCAGAGCCAGGGGCTGCTGTGCCCTGCCTGTGCGGGGGCAGGTCTGGCCCCGTGGAAGCTCTGTGTTCACCTGCAGACCTGGGGTCGAGGGTCCAGAGTGGGGCAGAGATTGTTGGGGATGTAGAAGTGCTATGGGTGGCTTGAGGTTACTACAGGTAACAGCATGGAGATCGTGAGGGCATGAAGCATTGCAGGTGGCACAGAGATTGCTGTTGGACGAACACGTGGCATAGACATTGCTAGGAGTGAGGAGGCATTGCAGGTGGCACTGTGGTCGGGATTGATGCAGAAGTCCTCGGGCACTGATGTGACAGAAGCGTCGCAGGTGGCGTGGAGGTTGCTGTGTCCGACCTGGCCACAGGGGGGTACCACAGACAGTAACACGGTTTCAGCGTTGGAACTAACATGTGGTATCATCACATCTTGGGACTCCTCAGCCTCTCCTGTCCCTTGCGAGTGATAGTTCCCCTCCGAGCTGGGCAGAGCATCAGCCTGTTGTGCCTTCGTATGTAAATCCTCTGTGGTGGTTTCTCCCCTGAGGTGGTGGGAAGGCATCTCCAGGATTAAGCCTTCGTGTTGTTCTCGAGGTGTTAGCAAAGAGCTGTGACTGCAGTGTGATTGACTGGCACGCCAGCCGTGGAGAGCGAGGCTGCTTTCCAACCTGGCTTTGGAAAGATGCTGAAAGTGAAGTGGTCTTTGCAAAACCCGTGTTGCCTCGGGAGGATGAGGTTCCAACATATGCTTCTTTCTGTTTTTAAGGACCTAGAGGCAAGTGCTGAGTGCCAGGAAATTGAGCCATCTCCCTGAAGGCTCTGTACATGCTGGGCTCGACTCTGTGGCTGTGTTTGAGCAGCTGCATGGCTTGCGCTGGGCATTAATAAGGCTGGCATCAATGAGGGCAGCTTCAGTTGCCAGTAATTGTCCAGAGCTGGAGCCTGTTAAAATGTGAAGGTTACAAACATGCTCACAAGCAGATAGTTTTCCCTCATATGGTTTATATGAGTTTCTGCTTCAAAGAAAGTATTATCTGCCGCCTTTAAAGTGGTGTGTTATTCCTGCTGCTGCTGGTGTAGGTATGAACAGGCTTATAGAGCATCCAGTGCTTGACATAAATATTGGATGGTTTAGTATTGATATATTTTATATGTGGCCTGGTCCTAAGGCAAAAAATGAGCCTTTATTCATGTTGCATGTTTGTTTTTGGTTTGGTTTTGTTTTCACATAGATTCTTCTTTAAGGGACGTCAGTTGTTCAGAATACCAGAAAACAGTTTTCTTTATGATGAGAGTAAATATACCGATTTTTTGGCAGAGGCTTTTTTTTTCCCTCTGTAAAAGGCAAAAGAAATCTGCTAGCTAAATAAATGCAAACATTTTGTTTCTCATGCTATCAAATGCAGCGTGCAATACGATCGAACCTCATCTGTGAAGGAACAGTTCTAGTTGCACTGATGAAAAATTATACTTAAAAGGCAAAACGAAACAGAACTGTGTAGCTTGTTTGCTTATCTTCAGTGGTGATTGTCCTTTGGAGACTGAAAGCTGGCCCGGGGCTGACATAACATAAGATAGATTGCTTCCATGGACTTCAGCAGGAGCTTGGATTGGGCTATGTGGTGTTGCAAAACTCTAACTGCCTTTCAGAAAGACAAGAGTATAACTTCTTCATGATAGGAAAACTGGGAAATGAACACTGTAGCAACTGCTTTGGATTATCAGACTGTACTGCCTTATAAAGGTGGATTTGCAGGTTCATGTTGAAGATGGCTACTCCCCCAGGATGGGCAAACAGAATTTAAGGTTTTCCCCATAAAGGAGAACAGTTCCAGGAGCTCCATTATTGCCCTCTGGCACTGAGTTGCTTGACAGCTGCAGCCACCCCAGGAGCAGCAGCAGAGCACAGCAGAATTCCTTTCTGTGCTAGTCTGTGCATCAGTGTTTGACAGACACTGATATGGGCATTGGATGCAACATGTTGACTGTGTAGTTGAAAGTTTGGAAAAGATCAGTGAAAGTCCCCTCTTTGGCAGAGGGAAGGTAAAGGGTCAGTTTTCTTAGCAATGTCAGACACGGAAAAAATAAACAGAAGGTATGTGGATGCCCCAAAAGCTGGTGCTTTTTTTTTTTTTTTTTTTTTTTTAATATCCTTTGTTGCAGAACTGATTGAGTCTTGAGTGTGACATCACAAACCAGTGGCTTGTCAACACTGGTTGTGGCAGCAGCAAAACAGTTTGGTCTCCCTCCTATGAAAGCAAACTTTCCTTCTGGGAATTAAAGAAGGGGATAAAAAAGCTGGTCCATGTTGGGAGGCTGGCTGCTCTGCTCGGTTTTGATAGGTTTGTTGGGTGCTTTCACAGCAGCCTGATGTTGCCGTGGAATTTCCAGCCTCCTGCAGGATGCTCTACTCTTAAGCCTGAGATTGCTGTGGTCATAGGATTCAGGGCTAATTCTATCTGAAAAACTGGGTTATAAAAAGACAAATGCCAGTTGTGGTTGTGAGTTTTTCTGGAACGTTCTTAGATGACTGTGTTGTGAGTTTAAGAAGAATGAGGAGTGGAAGTGGTGGAGCACTTCATAGATGAGGAAAAAAGAAGAAAGCAAAATTAATTGCTTTCACTTCAGAAGTTTTGGGGTTGTATTTCTAACAAAGTGAAGTTCAAATCAGAGAAAGCAGCTATATCTTTGAAACAGACCCAAATTCTGCCTCTTTGCTGAGCTACCCTAACCAATTTGTAACACCTTTGAGATGTCTTCACAGTTTGAAGAAAAACTGCTACCAGGACTTGGGAAATGTGAGTGAGTCTGACTTTGGTTATGGAAAAGCTACTCTGCAGAAGTATGAAAAGCTTGCTGGTAAATCATTTACAAGAAAATATCTTGCTCAGCATGGGGTTTGCAATGAGGGGGTCATATTTAATGACCTGCTTCAAATGTTATTATAAATCATTACTTCCTCACCAGCTAAATCACGGCTGCCTTGTACTCTGTATGCTCTCCCATAGAAATACCACTAACTTGTGAACACAGTGGAGTTTGGAGCCACGTGGCCCCATGGGATGAAGGGAAGTGTAGGAGACATGAGAGGCCATAAGGCATCCCAGGAAGGGGGTGATGCTCGTCTCTGACTGCCTCTGCAAAATACAAGAACTTTGGGAGCTTTTTCACAACATGCTAAACTTGAGTAACCTAAATGAAAACATGTCCCTGGTGCAGAATCGTCATAGAATCATCATCACAGATATTAGGGGTTGGAAGGTACCTAGAAGATCATCTAGTCCAACCCCCCTGCCTGAGCAGGATCACCTAGACCAAGTCGCCCAGGAACAGATCTAAGCTGGTCTTAAGCTTCTCCAGAGATGGAGACTCCACAACCCCCCTGGGCAGCCTGTTCCAGAGCTCTGTGAAGCAAGAACAATTTTTTTTTTTTTTTGGAGGATAAAGAAGGCAAGTGTTTAGATTTGATTGAATTATACCTTTGAGTTATGCAGAGAAACTTCTTCCAGACTGCTTACTAGACCTCAAGCCCACCTGGGAGAGTCAGTGGAGCTTCACAATAAACTGACCCAGAGCCATCCTGGAGAAAATCTCTGAGTTCCTCCTGAGCTTATGCACAATCTGCAAGTTAGAGGCGTAGGAGTGATGGCAGCTCAAAGGTGCAGGGCCAAGAGAGAAGTCTTCTGTTTGGAGAAGAAACTTCCTCCCCTTGGAAAACAAACATCTTGCCTCTGAAAGGCAACAACCACTGCAAACACGAGGGAACACAAATTCCATATACATTTCTTGACTGAGAATCCACTTTGTGCTGGGAGGAGGGCACAAGCTGTTTCACCTGTTTGTTTTATACAAAGAAGTGGAGGAAAAAAACCTCAGGGCAGTCTGTCTGTAGAGACAGCAACTCCTTAGAAAAGCATACAGCAGTGGGGGTGTCAGCAGAGAACTGGTAGCTTGTTACTTTTTTCTACCTTTGCATCATGATTTTAAAAAGAATCCTTGTGCATCACGTATTCTTTGTCTGAGAATCACAGTCAGCAGTTCTGTAGGTCATTTATGGTAACAATATGCAATTGAAAGCTGTAGGTTTTTTTAATGGATATGTTTAATGCAATGGTACTTATACCCTTTAAAAAAATGAGATTTAATATTATTTATTCAGTCCATAGTAAGCATAAAAAGCAAATCAAGCCATACTTAAGGTCTTATGCTTGCTTAACAGAACTACCTTAGCTAAGGAGAGGAAATGGGACTTGTGATCTGGCTTCACAGTAAGTGGACAATGTTGGATTTGGGGTGAAGGTGGTGTAAGGAGGTGGGGAAGATGGTGTGAATGGGAAAATGAAATCTTCATCACAATCACAACTACCATAAATATGGCTGTAAGAGGGCCCAGGGACCAGTGAGGGACTTACTCTGGCTGAGTTGTCTTGTTCTCCACAGGAAAATCAAGACTGGTGTTGGCAAGTCTGTGTATATCATTCTGTTTTCCCCAGTCTCTTTTTTTTTTTTTCTTTTTTTTCTTTTTTCTCCTTTATGCATGAAGTAAGATTTTAATTTTAGAAGAAATTCTGATATGCCTTGTGGGCAGCTTGGAGGAGGGGTGATGAAGGATTGTATTTTTGCTCCTGCATAAAATGTGGGGAAGTTTGTCTGAACTCAGCTGTCAAGGCCACCATCAGGCAGGTGTCACAAGCCTGGTTTGCATTTAATTTCTCAGGGTGTTATTGAGAAGATAATATTCAAAATCACTGTGTCTGTGCAGGCACAGAGCTCAAACAGTTCATACAGTTTTGTCTGTATGTGAATTGTACACTAGTATACTGGTACAATCCACCCAGTTTTTCATGATTGTGTCTCCTCCTCCTCTCCATACTGGACCTGTTTGCACGCCTGTCACTCTGGTGCCTCCAGAAGGTGACTTTACAGCCCCAGGTCTCTTCCCTCCCCCATGGTTGAGTGATCTTTCAATTTTAACCATGATGAAACAGGTGACTAAACTGATCTCAGTAGCTAGGATCCTGAGGCCCCCCTGCAAGTGTCTGGTAAGAAAGCAGAGATAAAAAAGCACAGGGTTTCTTTTGACTCCTACTCCACAGACCAACACTGGAGTCCAAAAGACACCCCTGCCCTCTCTGTTTGTTTGTTTGTTCAACACTCATACACCCCTATTTACTTACTGACACAAGGGACATCAGCTCATTTGGCAGCCTCTAATGACAGCTTAGGGCTCACAACGCTGTACTAATTCTGTGGTGTTAAAAATATACATTTTTCCACATGAGGAGTGGCAGTAAATGAATATGGAGAATGACTCTTCTCTAATTCACAGTCTGCTGGCTTTATTCCACACCTTTGTTTTGGGAGTTGCTGTTTTCTTAGAAAATGAGTACCAAGCTGGGTAAGTCTAACTCAGCTCTTTCTAAGTATGTTTTCTGGGGATTATCATGTTGGCTGAAAAACAAGCTACTTCTCACAGGGAAAAATGTGAACTGCACACAAGGTCAAGAAGCATTGATTACGAGATGAACGGAGGCCACAGTGCTGTGGGATGGTTATTACTGGTCAGATACTTCCTGAAATGCTCAACAGCTCCCATAGAGTGGTGTCAGGAGCTAAAGTTACCAACATTTCTGTGGGATTTAAAAAAGTAATTCTATTCCATTAGCTGCTGTATCAGTGGTGGTTGGTATTTTTTCCTACATTAGTACAAGGGGAAATAACTGGAAATATATTAAATGAGCAATTTATAAGGGCATACTGCAGTGCACACTCATCTGCTCCTGGTAAGAGGTTCTGGCCATCACCAAAAGCATGAGGAATTAGTGGAGAAAACAGCTTTGTGTTCATTTTTTTACTTTGACTGTTAATTTATGGCAATTGACCCAATGCTGTTCTAATGTCTGAGCCTCAGGGGCCTTTTCATGGGCAAGATTTTTCTGGGTTGCTCTCACCTGACTGCTGAGGTCAGGTGAGTGGCTGGAGAGATTCTGTGTGACACATTAAATAATAGCTGTTTGCAGTGGGCATTTGTCATTTCCACTCACAAACAAAAATTCTTTGGTTTAACACAGGATTTTGTGTGCCTCTCTCTTTAGCTCCCCTGTAAGTAAATAGTATAAAATATTCATTTGCTGTGGACCTGTGGGCTGCAGAAGGGTCAACCATGCTCTCATATATTCAGCTGATGTCTGCTCTACTGGGATGGTGGTCTTGTAACACTTCTAAAATACTTGGTGAGGTTTTTGTTTTAATGGAACTAAATATTGACTTTCAGTGTGAATAGACAGCCCTTTTTGTTTTGTGAAATTGAAAGTCCTTTGCAGTTGATGCCAAACAAATGGTGTAACAAACTCCTCTCTGTAGTTCATCTAAGACAGTGTGGCATCACTGTTGTATAGTTCAATTTATATTCATCTGTAAAAGGGACTTTTTTATCCATTCAGGTATGAAGTGGTTAAACCAGGTAGAAATTGCTGTGATAAAGAAGCAGTGCCAGGTCCTGTCCATGGCTGGGACCTCTCTAGCTGGGGATTCTGCTGCTGAGGGCCCTGCCGTGCTCTCATGTTTATGCACACACAGATTTATTGTAGAACAAATAAAAGTGCCATTTGGCCTCCAGTGTATTCTGGTGATTAGTATGTGGTTGTGTTTGAGTGTGGGATGAATAACCACCTAGAGAAACTTGCTCCCTTTCACTGAAGAATTTCCTCTCCAACCCCAGGTATATTTCTGCCAAAGTGAATCTGAAGTGAGGCTTACAGTGGCTTTGTGAGTCTCCAGGTTGTAGTATCATCTTATGATGAGGTGCAGAGGCATGGATGGTTGCTGAAGTTTGCTACATGAGGTGGCTCTCTGATGAAAAGTGTAGTCCTGTATCTATGGGTCTCTAACTAGAACCTCTTATTAGCACTTTTTTTTTTTTGAGGAATACAGAGTAGACCAAAGCAGTTGTGACCAAAGACCAAGGCTATGTACCCTCTGTCTCACTCTTTCTCAGCTTGGACTTTGGACTTTTCATGCCTTAGCACAGTGCAAGCAGAAACTAATTACTGTTCTGTGAGGTGAATAAGCATGTATGCATGCATGTAAATTATATGGTGAACCAGATGCCCTTCTCCAGGCAGCATTCTGAAAAATGACTTCATATAGGAAAGTTGTATTTTTTATGTCTGGCTCTTGAACATTGTTTTTCAGTTACATGGCCCTTTCTGTAATTAGCCATGAAAATTCAGGCACAAGAATATAGTGTGTGTTTGTTCCATGAAGAGCTGGGACCTTTTTGATATTTTGAAAAAAAGAAAAAAATAAAATGAAAAGCTCATTTAATACCAGCCCAGCTATTTATATCTCTTGCACAAACTTAAACATAACAAAAAATGCAACATAACTCATGAAGCAAAGGAGTGTCTTTGCCAAGTGTAATATTTGTATTTGGAAACATGGTCTATATTGTATGAAGCAGTAGCCTTCTAGCTGCCTCCAAGGTTTCTTTTGGCTGATGTTTATCCAAACAGGCTTGCTCTTCATTCATTTTAATGGCTGAAAGGGAGCTGAGTGTTTTTACACTGTGAGACTGGCACAGCTCAGACTCTGCTTTTTTGGCTGGCACTGAATGCCCTCCTCCGCTTGCCCAGGCAAGCTTGGTGATGTGAGCCCCACAGCACGATGACAGTGGGCTGATGTGCACAGCCCCCATGCACCAGTGCCTGCCTGTTCTGCCACTCACCAGTCACATCCCCAAATTTTGTGCAGTGATGTCTCTTACTCTGCATTCGAGTCTGCCCTGCGTGTCCTGCAGATCTGGCATGATGGAAATAAAGAGTCACAGCCCCCCTGTTTAAAGGAGGCAATGCTCTTTGCTGTCATGGCCGTGGGTGACTTCAGCAAAACCACTGGATGTGGGAGACACACTTCCAGCAGTGCCACTGGGGAGAGTAAGATCTCAGGAAGTTTGGAAAGTTTGCATATGGGAAGTGTCTATGAGCTCCTGCTCTGAAGACAACAGTGCTCAGGTAGAGAGTGAGAAATGTGTTGTCCTTGCTTTTAACTCTTAACTACCTGATGTGGTGAAACACAGGCACTTGCTTACCTCATACGTGAGGCTGGTGTCTTTGTCACTCTTCTCTTTTGCTCTCCAGAAGAGCTTAGCAAAGATTCCCAGCTCTTTTCTTTTTTTTTCTTCCTCTCTTTGAGTTATTTTTTTAAAATAATAGTAATTAATAATCAAATCCAAGAGATGTATTATTGTCTGGACAATTGGACTGTATTTAAGCCTTAACACTTTGGTAAGCTTAGAGACCTACATATGAAGTTAAATTAAGCACATGCCTAAATGACTTCAGGACTACCTTCCCAAATCCTTGCCCTGAAAAGCCCAAGATGTCAGTATGTATTTTAAGAAGTCCCTCGAACACAAAATAACTAAGCTTTTTGGAGTGGTACAATTAAGAATGAAATAGAACTGCTACACAAGGCGATGGGAGCAAGGAACGGGGAAGACGTGAGTCATTCAAATGTGAGTCAAAGAGGCATATTAATAATGGAAACTTTGGAAGAAACAAAGAGCAAACCACATTTCTCTCTCTACTTTTCCCATATGTCAGTTATATAGCACATTACCATCGGCCTCACTGGTCCTGACAATATCTCAACAGCCATTTTTTCATGTGGATGAGTTGTTCCTGAAAAATGCAGCTGGCACAGACGACTCTTATTTTTCACACAAGGAATGCAGGTCTTCCTGTTCCACATATTTTTCTTCAATGAGCGTAGTTATTGTTGTCACTGGGAGGAAAATCCTCTGTCTGTCTGCTAAAATACTTGAGAGGGAGAGATAAAGCATGAAATCTTTTTGTTGTGGCTGAGGATTTCCTCTGCAAGCCTCCACTTCAGTGATTCACTGCTCTTTTCCAAAAGAAATGCAAAGCTGGGCTGGATATTAATTACAATTTGAGTTCTGGGCTAAATCCTCAGCTGGTGTAACTCAGATGTTCATGGGCACCTATGAAGGGGATTTTGGATGGCCTTGGTGGTCAGAGCTCAAGTATGTGCCACCTCCTCATTCTGCTCCATGCTCAGGGATGTGCCGATGTGCGCCCTTGGGAGTGCTGCGTGGTGCCAAGGGGCATCATTTGTGTCATCACCTTTGGTGTTTTCATGGCAAAGCTCAAGGCATTACCTGGCAAACTCTCTTCAGAAGTCACCTGCCACTCTGTATCACAGCATGGAGTCTGCTTTTGTATTTTGTTCAAGAAAACGATGCAGTTGATGGAGTCGTAGTACATTTTGGCAGGGCTGAAGCAGAAAAAACAGAGGCAAGTGTTCCGATTTTTCTCTAAAGTTAGAGCTATTGTTCATCTGGGCAACGTTTTCTGTATGAAATAGTCAGAGATCTGTGTTTTGGGGAAGAGCCACACTGTGGTAAGTGCAAAGGAATTCTGCCACAGCTTTGCCATGAATTATATGTTGTCTGAAGGATTTAACAATATCACAGAGTTCATCAAGAACAGGAACACTCATTTTCCTATCTTTTTCTGCCAGCAAAATGAACAAGCGATTTAGCTTCCTTAAAGAAATTTCATCCGGTAGCTGTGCCAGCTCTGTCTTCCTCATGTTCATGTGCGTTTGCTTTGTTCCTGAGTCCCAGATGGGTTTCTGAAAATGGCACAGGGTTGCCAAAATGCATCTGAAGACACATATCATCAGTATGCACAAATTGTAAAGAATGTAGCCCCTGGAGCGATGTGTGATTTCATCAAAAGTGACTTTCCAGCTATGCCGAAACCTTTCATGTCTCTTGTGCAATCTGCAATGCTAAAGCAAACAATTTGAGTGCCAGATTGTCATAATATCTGAATAGTTCAATTTATTAAAGGTTCACAATCTTATCAAATCAGAGAAAATATGAAATCTCAAAGAAGACTGAGCTGCTATGAATACACCCAGGTAGATATAATCAGTTTCTCTCCCCTACAGAAGAAAACAAAACATCCAAACACTTTTAAACCTATCAAGGATTTTTTAATCAAAGCACAAAGGTATATCTGCCAAACATTTGGATTTCTGGAGCCCTTGGGCCACATTTTTTGTGCAGCGCTCTACTTCTGGTGGTGTTGGTGGAGCTTTTTCAGTGTCTTGCCTAAGAATGAGAAAGGAGATTTTAGATTTTTGATGGAGCTGTTTAGTATTATTGTTTTTTTGGTTTTTTTTTTTTTTTTGGTGCATATGGTGTCCTATATAGTCTTAGGTTCTGAAAAGATTTTAAAAATAACAGGGTAAAAAATGAATTCTGGATGAATTATGAAAGTTTTCAAGAGGGTGGGTTTGCAGGAGGGAGCTGCACTGTGAAATATACATTGAAACTGAAACAAATGCAGGAGTTTGTTGGTGCACAAGGTCAAAAACCTGTACAGAAAAGTGTACACTTGGGACTGGTCACCACATTTCATGGAAAACAAGAAGAAATGAGGAAGTGAGAAGCGAGCAAGAGAGAAAGTGCAAGCCTTGGAACGACAAGAGTAAGGACTTGGTGCAGTAACAACTTCTGGCTATGCAGAGGATGGCTACAAGGAGAAAAGGCAGATGCTGCTCTCCATGTCTGTTAGCCACAGAAGAGGCTGCATGGCCTTTAAAGCAGAAAGGATGGAGGCTTATGCAAAACCTTGCTAGTGAGGAAAGCTTTCTCAGGTGTGGAGGAAAACCTTCATCAGCAAAAACTTCTCAAAATATCTGAAACAAATCTCTGTGTTGACTTGCTTTAAGGCAGGACAGTGGATTTGACTTTCTCATGAGGGCCACTGGCACCCAATTTGCCTTAGTAGCATTGCTGCAGCCACTGACTGCTGTTCTGTTGCCTCTTTATAGTGTTGAAAAGAGGACAATGTCTCAATGCAGAGATTTGGATATGGTGCCTGCATTTTTCAACTCCTCCTTTTCCAGGCTTTGGAAACAAATCTTAAATGCTCATCAACTTTTGAGACAACAAATTAAGTAGGTCACGTTATAAGTTTGCCAGCTGATTTATTTTAAGAGTAAACCAGTGATGAATTCCATACAGTCTGAGGTCTCTCAGTAATGGCACTGTCTCCTCTTCAACTCAATTTATGGTTTTAGAAGGTTGGTATATTCATGACACTATTCTTCAAATTTAAAGGAGATTTTTATGAAGACACTTCAGTCATTTTCTTCTGTTTTTTTTTTTATAAATCAGCAAATTAAGAAGGTTTCTTGTATTCAAAGGTAGTGCATATATTCTGCTTGGAAAGTTTTTGGTTTTTGGTTTGGTTTTTTTTTTTCCTTGCTAAGGATTTCAGCTGGATCAGCTTCCGGAATTGGATTGCTGAATTAACACCAGGGTGAATGCAAGGGCTGGCAGGAGAGAGGCAGTGAGCACATCTGGCTGGCAGCAGGGGGTAAGGAAAAGAGACAGTCTGGGTGAGGAGAACAAAGCAGATTCGACCCCTGGTTGCTTTTCTGAGGGTCTACCTATACCACCAGTGGAGCTCATAGCCGTACGGTGGAACCTTGAGAGCATTGGCAACGTAAAGGCACAGCTGACCTCAAAGCTGAGTTGGAGCCATAGCTTTTGTTTTCCTTCCAGATCCTATGGGGATACAAGCTCTCTGAGATTGAGACATCTCTGCCACACTAGCAGCAGCAGCATCCGCAGGTGGTTGCTTCCCCTTTCCTCTCCCCTGGTGCTGCTCCACAGGCAGCCCTGTTTTTCCCAAGCAAAAGCCTGTTGACCAGGCTAGTGCAGAAGCCAGGGTCCTGTCCTGGCCCAAGGCCACCTGCCCTGCTGTGGCTCCTGGAGTCAGACAGGTGTTTGGTCCTGGTGAAGGCTTTGCAGTCTGCTGAGCAGGAGGTTGGATCAGAAAAATGCTGCCCAGCTTGAGCCAGGACATAGCCCTATATTTTGTGTCTTTGCATCCTGCAGTCAGTGCTGTTTGTAATCTGTTCGCTGGCAAAGCTGTCCTGTGATGGCAACTTGTGTTGCCACCAATGCTTTAAGGATGCTCATCGCTCTTACCCTTCCTTCCCCTTTGCCTAACATATTTTAAAGGGTTCTGGGGCACAGGGGCAGTGAGAAGATGGTATGGGAGCTGATGTGGACAGTGAGACGAGGAGGGACAGCACCGTGTCAGAAGGTAGGCAGGACTTGCATCTCCTCTTTTTTTTTTGGCCAAATCTGAGTAGCAACAGAAAGAGTTTTATCGCTGGCATTGCGGGGGCGGTCACGTGCCAGTTTGTCCCCAACACTGTGTCTGTACCTGCTGCTCTCTTTGTTTCACTATGACCGGTCTGTCGCCACTACCTGCACCTGCCATCTGCCTGAGCCCACACTGGGAGGTGATGGATGGGGGCAATGCCCCAACTGCCCATGGCCATCTGAAGGGCTTTGCCAGACCCAAGCAATCCTCTGTGAGGAAAACGCATGTCCTCTGTCCTTTCATCATATGTGTGCTTACACAACTGGATTTGTGACTCATCCTTTTGGCTTCTGCAATTGCATGTAATAAACTGAAGGCTGAGGTTTCACCCCACAGAGAACAAAGCCCTCCTGGATGCAGGACGACGTCTCATTGAGCCGTCCCGCGAGCGGTGCATTCCTGAGAGCCGAGAGCAACCGTCTGCACTGTCAGCACTGGCTGCGTGTGCCCTTTTCATACTCTTTGAGGTACAGAGCATTTGTAAATGCATGTGCTGCTTTGAGGTGCAGAGTTCAGTAGGGGCGCAGGCTTCTGCCTGGCACAACCTGGGGCTGCTCAGCTTCTGCTTAAATTAATGGTGGATATCATAGAATCATAGATATTAGGGGTTGGAAGGGACCTAGAAGATCATCTAGTCCAACCTCCCTACCTGAGCAGGATCACCTAGACCAAGTCACCCAGGAACACATATAGGCGGGTGTGAAGTGTCTCCAGAGATGGAGATTCCACAACCTCCCTGGGCAGCCTGTTCCAGAGCTCTGCCACCCTCACTGAGAAAAAGTTCTTTCTTGTGTTGACCCTAAACCTTCTGTGATCCAGCTTGCACCCATTGCCTCTTGTCCTGTCATTGGATGACATTGAGAAAAGTCTGGCTCCATCCTCTCTACACTCACCCT
>JAOEGS010002018.1:0-10874 GCA_025447755.1 Corythornis vintsioides | reverse complement strand
ACATTGTTGGCTCATGGTCATCCCCCTGTCCACCAGGACCCCCAGGTCTCTTTCTCCAGAGCTGCTCTCTAATACATATATGAGACATAATCACTAAAATATTAAGATATACCAGCATTAAAGCTAGTAAAGCATTTTCCCTTGTAGTGCTTATGCCTTAAGAAGTAAGATGGAGATATGTGGGATTTAGTCAGGTCCCAGTTTAGCCACATCTCTTCCTTGCTGACTTTGACCTGTTTAGTTCTCTTGAAGCCATCAGTTTCTGTAAAAAATCATTAGATTAATATTAGTTTTCATTGCTTTAAAGCTGTGGGGAAAAATAGTTCATGAACATTTGTAGCAGCTGAGACTCCTGAGAGGGACTCAGGGTGGTTCTGCATTGTGGCATAGAAATGTACTGAATATGGAGACCACTGCAAACCATAGTGGGTGTGATTGCATTCCTGCTCGCTAGGACTCCCTGTCCCACCAGAAAGGTGTGCAAGAAGCATCAGCAGAGAATTGCTTTTGTTTTTAATGTAATGCTCATGTGAAAAAGGCTGTCCTAGAAGAAAGACCCCAGCTCCTTCCCCATTTTGACTGGAAATTCTGCCTGTGGTGGAAGAATGCTCTTTAAGAAGGGGTTGTACAAGCTTTACTGTATGGGTATAGTTAAGACAACAGCTTGTAGTCCCCTGAAGCCCTTTGGTTATGTGCCAGTAATGTAAAGAAGTCTGTGTTACCACTGCCTATGGTTATAGGCAAGTTCCTTTGCATGGAAGTGCTAAAAACCTCATCCATATGTGTTTGTGTGGGATCATCAAGGAGTAGCACTTCAACAGCTTTTATGTTTTCTCAGGCTTTGAGCTCTTTGTCTAACAACACCAGTTACAACTCACTTGCAGTGGGGACTACTTGTCCCTGAGAATTCAACTGGGACTGTCAAATGCTCCCACTTAGCTATGGTCCAGTTAGCAATGGTGCCAACACAGCTGATGCTGATCCCTTCCTGGGGAGGGAAGAGGAGACTGACCTCATGAATGTTTATAAATACATAAAGGGAGAGTGCCAGGAGGATGGAGCCAGGCTCTTCTCAGTGTCATCCAATGACAGGACAAGGGACAATGGGTACAATCTGGAACTTAAGATGTTCCACATAAATATGAGAAAAAACTTCTGCACCTTGAGGGTGACAGACACTGGAATGGGCTGCACAGAAATGTTGTGGAGTCTCCTCTGTAGACATTAAAAACCTGCCATGATGTGTTCCCATGTGACCTGATGTCGGTGATCCTGCTCTGTTAGGGAGGTTGTACTAGGTGATCTTTCAAGGTTCCTTCCAGCCCCTCACATTCTGTGATTCTGATTCATTGGCTGTTTCCTGCTTTCCCCTCCCTTGATGGAACCATCTCGCCTGTCTGAATTTCTTTCACTGTGGGGCAGAGTATGGTGTGAGTGTGTGGCTGAGGAGCTCCAGGTGAAGGGAGCCAGTGGGTTGTCAGCAGACACTTGCCCAAGTGGGAAAAGCCCACAGTCCCAGCATGGGAGGCCAGATACTGGATGCAGCTTTGGTTCTTTTATGGGCTCCTCTGTGACCACCAATAGCTCTGAAAGCTGCCCTCTAGTTCTGGTCCTTTGCGTCCTCAAGAGTTTACTTTGTACAGCTATTGCAGAGTTTGATTCACAAAAGTGCTCTGAGGCCTTGGGTGTGAAATAGTATGGCAAAAAAGGCATTCCAGCTCTTTATTACATCACACATTTCAAATTATGGAAAATTGGTCTAAAATACAATAAATTTAGCATGAAAAGGAATGCTTTCCAATTGCCTGTCAGGATCCCTTCAGTCTCATAACTGTTTTTGTGTGAAGAAATGAGTGTAATGCTTGTTGATAGTTGTTTGTTCCCTTGTTGTCTAGAAGTTGCTGGAAGCAATTTACAAGTTACTCTTGCTCAATGTCTAGGAAGAGAATGGAAAATGTTTGTTTCTTTTTGGTAGAGTTCATTCCTGAAACAACAGGCTGGGCTAAAGATGATTTTGACCCTCACTGTTGGCTTTGGAAGGTGAGGGAGGTGGCCCTTTGACTCCTGCCCTGCTCGCCATGGGTGGCACTGAGCAGAAATGTGGGTGTCAGACCCATATGCCCATTGCTGTGCCTGCGTATTTCAACTTCTGTTTCCATTCCTATTGAGCAGAAGGTTGTTGCAGAAAGAGTCATTATATGAAGGACAGGATCATTTACTCCTTGATGCTATGAGCTGATCCAAAGTATCTTTCCCTCCAGTCCCATTTATTTGACCTGCTCTTGTGCTGGCTGTGCCACTCACTGGCCCTTTACCACCAAAGCCCAGCATTTTGCTCAGCTTGTGCAAATCTTTCTGATTAGTCAGGGTTAGTTTTCACATCTTTAGGCATGCTTGGCTCTTCTTTGAGGGATGGCATTTGGAGCTGCGACACTATGACAGAGTTTCTGGGGGTGTTTCCAACCATGCTCTCCCCTTATGGTCTGCCCAGGGACACTGACCCAGTGCACTGGGGAAGCAATGTGGTCATCTCCTGGGGACTGCACTTTTCCCACAGCACTGAAGCATCACTGTTTGTTCTCTTTGACTTCCTGCAGACAGTCTAATTATATGAAAGAGCAGCACTCTCCATTTGGTCAGAAGATGTATTCTTAGCTAAATTTACCTAATGCTTTCCTGATTTGTGTGAGTTTTGCTCCCCGCCCTGCGCCCCACACCCTGCCTTGAGCTGGACAACAATGTGATCTCAGTCCAGCAATCAAACATGAAAGAGGGCCCATATGTATAAAGTACCCTCCTCATGCTGGAACTCATCCAGAAGAGAAATTGTCTTCATGCAGGAGGTCAGGTTTTGACTCTTCCCATGAAAACAAAGAAAAATTGGGAAAGAGAAATGTCTTGGGATAAGTGATGCTGAGCTGCTCTGTCAGATCCTGTAGTGGTGCCTGTGCCACATGTGACCACGTTCATGTGAAGCTGACACAGGGCAAGTTAGGGGTAGGAGGGAGGCTGTCACTTGTTCCCGGCACCCCATGGCAAGCAGCAAATGCATTGGCATGGTATCTTTCAGAGGAGGCTGTCAAGGGGTCTTTGCTGGTTGCAGTAACGTTCACTGAAGTCCACAGCTGGCTTTGCCTGAAAAACTCATCCAGAAGGTAGAAAAGCTGGAAATGCTGGTACTAAGATGGTCGGGACAGCTCTTGGCATTTTTGAGGGCACAACAATGTGGTGGGTGACATTTAGCTGTGTGGGGAGTGATGGTGCTGTTCTTCCCCATCTGTGTTTCTCTTCCAGACAGTGAATGTCTCTGGAGTTCTCTGGCTTTGAAGAGGGTATACAGCTTGCAGCTATATGCCTCCTGCAAGCCATGGGGAATTTTGGAGAATGCAATCTGTGGGACAAACAGGTGGATATTCTTGGGAGGAAAAATACCACAGTTTCTACCAGATTTTCTGTTCCCTCTTCAACGTCTGGTTAAAGAGACTTTTGCAGCTTGTGGTGTAATTGCTAGCCTGGAGGTGTAAGATGGACCAGATAGTCCTATGGGACTCACTGGCCTTGCAGATCTCTTCTACAGCTGGAGTTACCTGGTTTCATTTCCTAATGCAGGCCAAATGCCCCCTGACAGCAACTTAGATGTCACAGCTCAGCTGTCCTTCCCTGCAGCCCTTTGGTGTGGGTGAGATGCAGCTCCCTGTGTGGTTGTCTTGATGTTATTTTCATCCTCAGACTAAGGTTCAACTTGGCAGGGTTGGATCTTTGACATAGCTAGATCTTGAAGTATGTAGCGCTCAGGGCTTCACACCTTCCTGCTCCCCATCAGTGCTGGTGACAGTCAGGCACAGAGCACACTGCTGGTTGCTTTTGACCCACAGACTGAATCCCTGGGGCAGTCCTGCTGGCTGCAAAGCCAATGCTGGATTTCTAACCAGGCCACTCAGCCTAGCAATGATAGATGCAATGATAGCTTAGCAATGTTTGAGGCCGAGGTCAGGTCAGATTCCTCTCCCACCTTCAGCCTGTGCATCTGTGGTTATTTCCTGCTTCCTGTCTGTGTGCTGGGAAGATGAGGCTGGGTCTCCCTTTTCCTTTTGGAGAAAGAGGCTTGTTGCAAAGTGGCCCAAAGCTCAATACCTCTGCTCTGTTGTGCAGCCACTAGTTCTGGGTCCCGTGTGGTTGATATGGGCAGGAGGGAAAGGGGGTTGACCTTTTGAGCAAAAGCCACATTAAATTACAGGAATACTTGACGACTGAGCCACTATGGGCAAGGGCAAAACATAGTTATTTGTCAAGGTTAACCATTGCAATTGATCTCTTGTGGACAGCCAAAAGCTGTGGTGCAGCTACCACTATGCTGCAGCCTCTCTGAGCATAAGGTCATGTGGGCTGTTAGGAAAAAAAGACTCACCAGCTTTTCCTTCCCTTACACCTACTTGGCTTTTCTGGTCTTATGTACCTAGTGGTAATTAAACATGTGGTAAAGTAGTTGGGGAATGGGTGTGTGAGTGCATGGCCCTGCAAGGGATGTCCTCAGCCTGCTGGGAACTGGGCACTACTTCAGCATTTCCTTTGCTCAGCTCCTTTTCAAGATTTATATTGTTCCTTCTGACTTTCCCCTCTCAGAGGCTTGCCTCCTTCAGGATATCCACACCTGGATTTAAAATTGAGGCCACTTTGGTAACTCAATGCATTGTTGTTTCCTCTCCACACTACCCAGAATTCAGTTCCATTCCTGTTACTGTTTACTCTTTCTCAACCCAAGGAGACTCCTCCTGTTTCTACCCTTCGTTTCCATGTGTTTCCCAGGCAGATTGTAAGTTGAGGGTTGCACAAGAGAACTGGCATGTTGAAAGCAGATCACCGTTGCTCTCAGACATGGTTACTGCTGCAGTGTGGTGGCAGACCTTGCTGTGTCTCTAAGGCATCACTCCCTGGTGTGCCTGGATGTACTGGAATAGCCAGGACATTGGCACATGGCATGAAGCTGTGCCTTTGCCTTCTGGGGGGAAGCTGGCTTTGGACAGAGGCGTCATGCCAGGCTGGATGCCCTTGCCATTCAGGGGATGACAGGGACTGTGTCAGTGCTGGTGAGCTGCTGAGACTTGCCCGTATGCTTCTTTGGCAGGAGGGAGTTTATGAAGCCAGGCTGTGTTTGAAGGTGCTCCCTGTCAGTTGCCTGACAGTAAATGCTGCCAAGGACAGTGGGATGCAGGGATCCCAGTGTTTGCATGGTCAAGTACATGCGCACCTTTCCCATCTTCTTACCTGATTTGAGAGTGCCCTGCTCTGCCAGGTGGGCTTTTCCCAGGGCCTGCTGTGCACTGGCTCCATTTTTTGGGGCTGAGCAATGTCCCCTCGAGAACTGCCCCTAGGAAGTGGGCAAGAGGGTGGCTGCAGCTTGGCTTTGGGTACAAGTATCTGGCTTAATGCAGAGGCAGGAGCCAGCCCAGAAGATAGTACTTGAAGTAGGAGCTGGTTCCCCAGCCTCCTCTGCTCTCCAAACTTTCTGACTCACATCCTGCCTCTACCACCAGTGTATACAGATGATGTCCCGTGCATCAGGCATGTTTGGGAGTCATACCAGCCCCTTCTGAGACTGAGGCACTGTTCCTCACTAAGCAGAACATTGGTCAGATCCATAATAAGTAGCAAACTATGATATTTAACACATGTAATGCTGTTTCCCCAGGTTTAAAAAGGAAATACTATCTAAGTGTGCCTCTGAAACCCACACTTGGTTTTGTTAGGTTTGGCCAGTTTGACTTGTGTAATATGGCTATCACTTCCAGAATATGACATTCCAAATGCCTTACTGAATGAAAAGCTTCTCTGTGTGTTTAAAAGAATCACCCCCCAGATCATTCTTGTGATAAAGAACAAATATGGAACAAATTTCTAACTCCCTGTACTGAAAGTCATCATTGTCATGAAAGGTATATGTGGCTTTAGCAATGCAGCCGAAAAGGAGCAGTGAATAAACTGCCACTCAGAAGTGCAAGGCAGGGCTGAAGAATAACTGCTGCCATTTCAGGTTCCCTGCCCTTCTCTCCACATGCAAGTGCAAAAAAAGCCTCTCCCCCCTGTGCAGGCCAAAAGGAAGTGATCTTGTGTAGGCCACCCCACTTGGCAACCTGCTGCTATACAGTGCATGGCTAGAGGATATCCTAAATTCATTTACATAGGCATATAAATATATGCATGTGTGTGTGTATTTTGTATGAAATACGAAACCAGTGATTTCTTAGCCAACCCCTTAATTTGTGTGAAACAGCACAGGCATAATGGAAACTGCCCACACATTTTTCCATTGAAAGTTACAAAGGGAAGGGAGGGGGGAGCTGGTGATAGAAAAACACATGCTCGCTCAGCTGTCACAGACAGGCTGTGCAGTCAGGCAGCAACGTGCACTCACACCATTTTGCTGGAAAAAGTGTCATCTTTGTTCTGATGCTTACTGCTGGTCTCACTGCAGTGAGTGCAAAGAGATGCGAGCTTGTGCACACCAGTTTCGTGGGTGTCCTCCTTGGAGTTAAAAAGAGACGGCCTTACCATGCCAGAGCCCCTCCATGGGGCTGGTGACTCCATGAAGCCTTACAAAGAAAGTTTGTCTGAGTGGGTTTTAAACAGCCTCCCTGCCCCAACAGCTTCTTGACCTTGCTAGGAATGGCACACGCCAGGTTTCTGTGTGGTCTGTGCAACCCAAATGTGAGTACTTTTCCCCAAAGCACAGATGAGTGTGATGCTGAGAGTTAGCCAAGGCAGTGCTGCCCAGTAGGCATCCATGACATTGAGCCACACTGAGTGGCTCCAAGGGCTCCCTGATGGAGAGAGTAGGAAGGAGAGCAAGGGGAGTCCAGTGGAGGGAGCAGCAGGAGTTCCTCAGTCTCAGGCAGCTCCCTGGGCCCTCACTGAGGGCCAGGCACTCCCTTGCTGCTTTCCTGCTATCCACCAGCATCAGGGCTCTTTGTGGTCTATCAGGGGCATAACCTTGCTACATATATATGGCTTACATCTATACTGTCAGGAAGCAGCAGATTGCTTGTTACTTTGGAGTAGAGGCTGACCCCTGCCTTGCTAGGAATGGCACTTGCTAGGTTTCTGTGTGGTCTGTCCAGCCCAAATATGAGTAATTTTCTAATAAATTACTAATAAATCTCATATAGTTGTAGAGAGCAGTACGTTCTCTCAGCCTCCTTTTCTCCAGGCTAAACAACCCCAGCTCCCTCAGTCACTCTTCTAGGCTTGTTCTCTAGACCCTTCACCAGCTTCATTGCCCTTCTTTGGACAGTCCTCAATGTCCTTCTTGTAGTGAGGGGCCCAAACCTGAACCAGTATTTGAGGTGAGGCCTCACCTGTACTGAGTACAGAGGTACAATTCCTCCCCTAGTCCTGCTGCCCACACTCTTGCTCACACAAGCCAGGATGCTATTGGCCATCTTGGCCACCTGGGCACACTGCTGTGTTCTATCAAAAAAAAAAAAACAGGCATGGTGACTCTCCCATCTTTGGCTGAGCTGACTGCACTTTGGCCAGGTGCATGGGTGGCAGTGAGCAGCTGGCATGGACTCGCTGTGGCTGGCGAGGGTGGCGTTGGGAGCTCAGCAGGCTGAAGGGACACGCTGTGTGTCCCATGCCCATGTGCATCACTGTGGGTTATGTTAGTGGAATGTTGCTGCTCAGCACATCTCGCATCCTTATAACCATCAAAGGTAATAATTCTGTCCTTTTAGAGCCTCCTCAGTGCCAGTGCCAGCTCTAGGCGTTCCCACAGACTCCATTCTGAAGCTGCATGGTATCTATATCTGTTGACTGATCAGGATTAAAAATAACTTGGATGACTCATCGGGTTCCTCTTGCTGCACAAACAGCTCACCCTGTTTCCTCCTCACCCAGGAAAAAGGTAGTGCAGAGGAACGAGAGGCCAGGAGGTGAAAACACCATACCCTGGCTTTGCCGATGAGAAGCAGGTAAACAGAACTGCTCAGATACAGAATGAGAGGTTGCTGTGAAGTCTGTATTTTAAGTTTCCTTTGAGAAGCAGGATGGCTATAGGTCCGGGCCTCTCTGAGGATTTTGTAGTATTGAGATCACAAGCCCCATTTACTTCTGCTTGTTTCAGTCCCGACTTGTGTCTTTGGTTGGGTCTTCTGATATGCACTGTTCTGTGGTAACTTAGAAACACAACAGCAGCTTCTAACTACCAACCTGTGCCCTGGGAAGACCACAAACCCTTTCTCAGAGTTTATTCTAATATGAACTTTGTATTTAAGAGGCTGAGCCAAACTTGGCCATGGTAAACTCCAGCACCTTGCTAAGGTCTACTAGACAAACTCATTCCAGGTATAACTTTTGTCATTGGAAAGGAGGTAAATAAAAGCAGCAGCCCAGGCCTGCATGGATCATAATTTATTCTAAAATAGGACTGACTGTTTTTAATAAAGGCCATTGTTTAAGACTGCAGAAGTGTGAACACACTCTTGATCTGCGCTCCAGGACTCATCTTATGAAAAACCTGGTTGCTAGCCTTGGCAGATTATAAGTGTTGAAACCACACTTGAAACTTTGTGTGTCATTTCATTTATTAGAATAATTTTTTCCTCTTCCCCTACATTTTATTTGTTATGTTCTATATTAATGTTGTAGTAGCATTTCTCAATAGCACCATAATTTACTAATCCATAGACTGCAGGGATGTGTTTTATATTTCAAGAACTGTGACTGCCCTCCCATTACTCCCCAGAGAAACTTGAGACTGTTGTTCCCCTCACACTGCCAAGTGAAGTAAAAAGCAGAGCTTTCTTCCCATGTTGCAGAAAATACCTGTCTTCCCTATTAAGTGACTGATCCTGGAGTTGCTTATGCCTTTCATCCATCTGCTGTCAATTTACCCAGCTCTGCTAGCTGGTGGCTCCTTCTTGTGACCTTGTAAGAATTTAGAAACCTGTTTTCTATAAAAATAAGGGGCGATCCCCATGTTTACCCTCTTGCTCAACTAACCATGTTTTGTTACTATTAGCTAGTGCTAGAATATACCTACGTTTCCCCCTGCATCCAACTCGAGCCTGTGTCTGGGAAAAGCCGATGGCTTGACTGAGATTTCCAGCTGTGGAAGTTACCTCAGTGGACCAGTAGCTGTTGTGTATGTGCTTTGCCTGCACCACTGTGTTCCTGGACATCTGGAGCATACGTGCAGTGCTGAGGTTCTGCAGCCTGTCAGGCTAGGCCTGGCAGATTCAGGGAGAGCCCTTGCAGCCTATGCTGTTTGGTCAGAGTGGGTGTCCAAGGCGCAGGCTGCTTCTTAATCCCCTGATTTGCACCACTCAGGCAGATCTACAGAAGCCTGACACTTCCCAGACTTTAGCGGACTTATGATGCGTATGTTAATGCTGGGAGGACCACTGTGCACGTGCCTGCCTGGGAAATCACAGTCAACCAGCAGCTGAAAGGCCAGTGGAGCCAGAGAAAAGATGTACAGCATGTATGCATGTACACAGCAGGAGGAACTGTCTTTCATGGCTGTCTTGAATCTTTCAGCTCTGAGTGGCTGCAGTGCAAGCTCAGCTTCGCTGCTGCGTGAGCAGTGCACATGTGTATCCGGACACATAACCCCAACACAGGCTATTCTCAGGGAATATTTAGCCTTAGTTTTCCAAATGAAGACACTGACTTACAGCAGAACAACCGTTTACAGGATGGAACTGTAAGTATTTATTCACCCACAGTGCAATTTTTATCTTTCATAAGAATGCAGGTATCAGCTGTTTAATTACAGAATTATGTATGTAAACTTGCACTTTGTAAAAATTTGGAAGTAAAACCTTTGCCTAACAACAGTCTTAGTCTTGGCAATCAAGTTCCATCTACAGAAGCCTTTCATGTTAGAGATATACTCCACGTGTGAGTTGTTACAATTTAATAAATACTTTACAAAAATAATGCTAGCTTTAAAAAAAAAACAAAACCAAAACACATTCTAACTCACCAATAGTTCCTCCTGGACAGGTAGGAACAGTTCCTCCCTCTTCCTTAAAGAATTGCTTCTTCTGTAGGACACTGCACTTGGCATATGATAAACAAGGGCAAGGGGTTAGTTGCATGCTGCATCTCAGGGAATTTAGGAACATGTACTCCACTTTTCCTGTTCTTTAAAAAAATAAACTTCTTTCCTTAAAAGAAAGAACAAGCAGATCTAAACACTTCGTATTAAAAACTGGGAAGTAACTAATTTTATGTTGGATTTTTTTTTCCTTTGACAAAATTTCCTTTACTGTCCTCTCTCATCCAAAGACTTGGGTCCTGCTCAGTGCACAGGCAGCTTCTCTGCAGATCTGCTCTTCAGCATAAGATGTGAGCCCTTAAAGCAGTGGCTTCATACCTGAGCTGTTTCCAGGAATGGTCTGTTAGTAGCTCTTGCACAGCCAATGCACTGGGACTTCTCTGCAGGAAAACCACAGCTATGTCTCCCCATGAGCCTACCCTAGGTGAAGTGCAAACACCTGAGCTCAAAGGCAACAGGAATAATTCCAAGAAAAAATTGCTAAGAAGTGTCTATATTCACTTTTGAGTATTGCCCTTCCAAAAAAAAAAGATTCTTCCTTTATTAGGTACTAGTCTTGAGATTAGTTATAGAGAAAACTGATGTTGTAGGTGCATTAATCTTGTAAACCATTCCCATATGAAGAGCACATTCTTAATTTCTGTTGTTTAGAACAACTTTTAAATATGTGCTCTCCTCGGCTGGGGTCTTGGGGCCTGATGGTGACAGCAGCTGCCCCCCCACCCCCCCCCCCCCCCCCCCCCCCCCCGCCCCCCCCCCCCCCCACTAGATATCTATGTTTTTTGTGGTATAAGATGTGTATATAAAAATGTAGAAA
>JAOEGS010002017.1:18468-50379 GCA_025447755.1 Corythornis vintsioides | reverse complement strand
CACCACCTCCCTGGGCACCCTGTGCCAGTGGCCACCCCTCTGCTGGGAAAGAACTTCTGCCTTAGTTCTCATCTCAACCCACTCCTTTCTCATTTCAAACCATTGCCCCTTGGCCTTTCACTGCAGGCCTTTGGAAACAGCCCCTCTCCAGGATTTGGATCAGCTCCCTTCAGGCACTGGCAGGTGCTTTGAGGTCTCCCTGGAGCCTTCACTTCTCCAGGCTGGTTTGTTTGCTTGGTTTTTAATACAGGGTATTCCTCTTGGTTCTAGTGGCAGAGCCCTGAGTCTGAGATCTCAGAGTGGTGACATGTCACCACTGATGCTTGAGAAGGGACAATACCATTGAGGTTATGAACACACTAAACATGGTCCAGCTCCAAAACCTACCATGGATCTTCACTGCCCTGGACAAAATACTCTCCCCATCTACAAGACAGATACTTAAACACTTTTTCTCCTCAAAAAGTTGTATTGTGAGGCAGCAAGAAAATCATCTATCAATGTAAATCACAGCTTGAAGCACTTGAATTACTGTTATTATTATTCCCTCTGACAAAGAACCTCTAAACAGCCTTCCCTGCTACAGAGCTTCTGAGAGTTATCGAGTCTCTCTGACCACACGGGGCTTGATTAGATTTTATCCAAGGACAATAATAACAAATCAACTGCAAGGAGCAGCTGGCTGTGGGGATGGATTAGGTACCCAGGCTGCCTTTCTCCATCTCTAGGCTCAGCAACAGCCAGAGGTGTAAGTCAAGAAAGCTGGAAAGGTGAAACTTTCTGTCCTGCAGCAGGCCAGCAGATCCCTCTCTGAACTTCCTAACCCCAAATGGCTGGAGGGATAGGGTTCACTTTGCTTGTGAAGAGAGACCAATTCCATTTCAGACAGTCTCCCATGAAATTAAAACAGTATTTAAAAAGAAAATATTCCCACAGAGAGACAATTCTCAAAACCTGCATTTCTTTATCAAAATCAGATCTAATTCATCCACCACAACATCTGAATCAGTCTCCAGAGATGCACAGCTCTGTCTTGACTGCAGTAACTGGGCTCCCCAATTACAGCATCTTGGTAAAGTATCTGTAATCACAGACAAGGAATCTAGCACAGGAACCCCCTACACCAGTCTTTCCCTCATTGCTCAGTGTGGTGGGCCTGAGCTGGTAGCAGCAGCAGCAGGAGGTGCCCAGATCAAGGACATCTTGCCAAGGATTCAACTGGCTGCACTGAAACTGCAGGCTGGGCACATTCTGCAATCAAACCTTCAATCCTCATCCACCAGGGATGCAGAGTGGGGAGAGCAGGGTAGGAGCTTCTGGACACCCCAAGGACACCTTATTTATCTCCATGTGGTTTATTACACAATAAAGAAGCACAAGGGGATGGTGCCCACTCCATCTCTCCCAAAATACAGTCAGGACCTGGGCAGAGCCAACACAGACCATCTGTGCCCACACACCCTCAGCTGTCACAAGGTATCAGGCTCTCCTGTGACAAGGCAAAAGAAGGTGCTGGTGAAATGAGGCCTCTCTGTTGGCTGCAGAGGCACCACAGAAATGCCAAGACATGATTTTCTGTTCAGCAGCTTTGACTGACAAGCCTAGAACACCCTTAACTGTGCTATCCCAAAACCACCATCACACCTAGACACACTCTCCCCCTCCCCAGCATCCACTTCTCACTCCTTGCTAAGCACATTCCCTTATTTCTATAAACTTTGCAGTTATTCTCCTACTATAAAGCCTGTCTCAGTAAGTACAGATAAATCTGTGTGACTTGATGAGCCCAAGGGTCTTTTCCAAGTGGAATGATTCCATGATTTTAAACAAAGGAATCAACTGAGGTGATCTATTCACCAGTGGTGTTCAAGACCATCACCCTCCCTGCCAGCCCAGAGAGCAAACACATCATGAGTGTCACAGAGATCAGTATTCCCAGGTGAGCTGTGGCAGGGGGATCTGTGTCTGTCTCTGCTGGTTAGAGAGCTCCCTGGGCTTCTCATTATCCCCATTTGGGTGCAGACACCCCCATGCTCCCCAAGGCAAAGGGAAAGTGAGCCCAGCAGTCCACCTTCTCGAGGGGACTCCCATGTGTCTCCTCCTCTCCTTGCTGTAATTCCTCCCAACCACCTCAACTCATCTCCAAACTGCCTTTTTCCAGCCCCTGCTTACACCACCATCCCTGCAGTGGGTCCCTGGCCCACATCAGGAGCCAAAAGCTGCAGGCTGCAGGTTTCTGGGTACAGCACATACACCTTCCTCCCTTCTCTGCCTTTCACAGCCTGCATGGAAATGCCTTATAGGTCTCAAAGGACACGTGGTCTCTCATATGGTGTTCAAACAGCATCATGCTGCAAATGAACGAGTAGGTGCCTCTGGTGACACAGGAGCAGAAAAAGGACCTTGCCTCTGAAACCAACTGTTCCCCACACACAACCATCTGGGTTCCAGCACAGCCTCCTGCTGGGGCCATTTCCCAGCTCGTGCTCATAGCATCTTCATGGTTTGAAAATCTCCAGCCCTTTACCTAACCTGCTTGAAATTGGCCCCAAAGAGCCAGAAGTTACACCCAGAGATACAACGAACAAGCAAGAGCAAAAGTGTGATCCCATCAGCTTATTTCCTCGAAGAACAAGACTAACAAGTAAAGAGTCAGAACTACTCCCTGGTCACAGACCAAATCCTTTATCATTCTGGGCAGGCACCAAAGCAGAAGTGCTGAACTGTTGCCAAAAAGTCTCTCCTGTTGCCTGCTGCAGCCTATCTACGGCGATAAACAGCACTAATCCCCCCCAGAAAATGCTCCATCTTTGGAGTGAATTCACTCACCAGCCAGTTTTGCAAGCTCATGAGATGGTAATGGGCTGTATCAAGATGAGATGTTCAGTGTAGATCAGCCCTCTGAACAGCTGGGAGCTCTGCTCATCCTTAAGCCACGTTCACCCAACAAATACCTCAGAAATGGAAACAGGAGTTTTTGACTGGGTTTGGGTTTTGTTTTTTTTTTTACATCTCCTAAACCATCTGAGCTTTGGGACAAAAGGCATGTATTGCTTTTATACTGCAGGAATGGAAGGAAAAATAGACAGCACTTAGAGCTGCTAAGATCAGAGCCACTCCTGCTGCTACAGCCAGACATCAGATCCCCCAGGGACCGGCAAAGAGTTGGTTTTCCTCAAGTTGATATAAAAATTTAATCTCTACAGAAAAATTATTCCTAGACTGAGCACAGCTATAGTAAATGTATTATTCTCCCCTTAAACTGGCAGTATATTTCACGAGGAAACAGGAGTTTTCTAGGATAGGGGAAACCTTCAGTAAAATACAATATAATACCCTGCACAGCCTTCATTTATAAAGCACCCAGCCAAAGAGGCTCCCCAGGCAGCAGGCGTGGTGGAAAAGAATGTTCCTACATGTCAGCCAAGCTGAAGGAAAACTTTAACCCTGCTGAGGAAAATCCCTTCCTTAAGAAGGCTGTGGAAGAACATCTGGAATGGAAAGGTGCTTGAGAAACAGGGGTCCTGAGCCTTAACACTGCAGGGGGGAGAAGGGAAAAGGATGGGAGGAAATAATAGAAGATTTCTGGAAAAGCAAATTTTTTTAGTTCCATTCTTCTTTCTTTATGTCATCCTGCTACATGTGCTACAGGGTATGTAGAGCTCAGATTGAAATGCACATTCCTATGGGGAAGAGGAATGAATGTGAAGCCTCTTTCTCAAGAAGAAATAAACACTGTAATGGTGCTGAAAAATAAGGGAAGCATAAAGAGAAAATTAAAGTAGATGTCTCTGAAAAGTGCAGCTGTTACTAAGCTAAGAACCATGATCTTCCAGCCCAAACAGCCCTCCCAGGGACATGTGCTCCTGGACTCACTTCAGCCAGAGATTTGAAAGCTAACAAGAAATACCTGACTCGGGGAATATAAAAGCAAAACCAATGAGGTAAATGGCCTAATACTGCCTGTGTGACCTCCCAGCGAGGGTGGAATGAGAGGCTGCAGCACAGAGGCTTTTAGGGCTGTTTTATGAGGACCTGGAATAGAGACCAAAGGGTGAAATGTCACAGGTAACGTTGGAAATGGCAGAAAACTGCTGAAGTTTTTAGCGTTGTCCTGCTGATCGCTGCAAATACAGCCCATTAAAGGGAGGGCTCATTAAGGATAAGGGTAATTGGGAGACTAACAGGCACCAATTTTCCTTCACGGCTTTGGCAGAACCTGAGACCTGGGAGTTTCTCTGTTCTCCCTGCAGCAGTTTTCACACCATTTTTACCCAGTCTCTGCCCAGAGTTTTTGTTTGGTAGGCTAAATGACACGAGTTCCTCTGACTGTGGGTCAGAGTAAGGTGTAAGGGACACCCAGGCACTGCTCCAGGGCTGGGGTTCTTGTCCAGGGAGTACCAAACACAACCACTCCTTCAGCTTCCTTTGTGCTTGCTGCCTCCCCAGAGCATCCTTCTATCAGAAAGAAAATCCAAAGCAGTAGTAAAGGGATCAGAAGACAAGAGATCACTTTCCCAGGGAAAAAAACCCACAAATAAAGAAAAAACATGCTTGGCAAACAGGGGCTTTAGCCAGACATAGACAAACTGAAAAGATGGTGCATTTTACCTGTAAACCAACATTTAATTTCTAACAAAGATCTGATGGGTGCAAAATTATTCCAGTAATTCTCAGTTCAATGAATTTGTCCAGCAGAAGAGTAAGATTTCACTGAAATCACAGTGACAGGTGGGTGTGTGAGAATCAGATGCATTTGCCTGCAGCCCTGCCAGGTGAGGATGAAAACAGGCTGCCCAGCACAGGCAAAGCTCCTCATTAGTAAATATATCTAAGGATGGATTCGATGAACATCTGGAATGATTTCAGCACATCTGCCCTGACATCATTACGGGAGCAACCAAACCACATCAAGGTTTCTGTGCACCTTGTACTGGAGGACAGGAGAAGAGAGCAAACTGTCTACAGTGTCAAGTCTTGTTTGAAATGTTTTCACACAGCTATGCATTTATACACATAATATGTACATACATGCATGTACTCACAATTGAGGTCTTCTTATCTATATGGAAATGTAAACACAGAGAAATTACCTTCAGAGCCAGAGGGAGGATCAGCACCCATTGCCAAGAGAATGCAGTCATCAGGAGAATTTTAAAGCCAGTCTCACCCTTTTTAGGCCATTACACTCCCAAGTGCTGTTTCCAAATGATAATTTCCAGATCAAGATTCACCTCAGGCAAAAACTAACAGAAATCCTTCAACTGGCTGAGGCTGTTCTGTTCAGAGGAATGATTTAGTTGTTTCTAAAACCTGGGACAGATCTAAGCTCCCTGAAAGTCTGAAGATATTAGCAACTACCATTCTGCTTCATGGCTTTAAAATAACTTGGGGAGAAAAAAAAAAAAAAAGGCAGGATTTAGCCACAGAACTGGTCTAGAGTCAGCAAGCTGTAGGCTAGGAAAAGCTCTTTGCAGTTGAGCAGGGAGAACAGGCTGGGAAGCTTAGACATAGATGTCTTGTTCAGATACAAAGACTGAAGGTGATGTATACACGAGAGGGGGAAATCTTCAGAAGAGCACCCAGCATGACCAGATACAATGAGACCTGAGTGGAGCGGGAACAGAGCCCAGCCCAGCAAGTCTCCACCAGCACCGTGGGACAGGTAGCCCAATTCAGAGGCAATACAAGTAGATTTGTGTGGCTTAAACCCACCTTCTCACTAAGCATCTCTGGTGTCAGCACTCTGGGTTCAATTTCTTTTGAGGACCCTTTGTCTCCACTGTTGCTCTCAGACAAAATTCTCCACAGGCTTCTCCCTCCAGTACTGTTCTGCTTGGTCTCAAAACCAGCCTAGTTCCACATGAGCAGGGCTGGTTCCTCCACTCATCTGTTTTTCAGAGGTACCTGCTGAGGCTTCAGGACAAGAGGCCAACTCTAGGCACACAGCTGCTACTCCAGATGCTCCAAGTGAGATGAATGCTCTGTACAGGAGCGAGACATCACAGCTCCTCTTCACACTGACAGCTGAGAGGGTGAAGAGAGACACTAAAAGCTTTGTCCAGCAATACATCTGCTACGAGTTATCATACAGCCATCTAAAAACTGATGAAGTATCATAAGAAGACTCTGCATTAACAGCCAACTGATTCAAAGGGGTATCAATCACAGCAGGATCTGATGTTAAAAATCTGATGCTGTTCCAGTAACTTCAGAGATCAATTCATGGTGTGTCACCATTCAAAAGACAGACAAGGTGCCTGGTCCCTGCACCTAATGGTGTATTGATTCTGCAAGCACTGAAGCACTAGCACTGAGCCTGATGGACTTTCATGAAGCACCCAAGCTGCTCTCACCCACCCCGACCCACTCCGTGCCTGCTGGATGGCTTGGGACACAGGAGCTTGACTGGAGAGACCCAGGGTAAAGGCAGTCCTGCCTATCTGTGCTGGGCAGCAGTCAGCCTCTTGGGGTGATGAGTTAAGCCAGTGCCTGCAGCTCTATTTTTAGAAGGCAGACTGCAATTCAAGCAAGTCCAAACCATCCTCCTTTTCCTGCTTGAGCAGCCTGGAAAGCAGCCTGGTGGGGCACATGCCCATGTGTAAGTTCTGCTCAGAGGAGATGGCAGGAGCAGCCAGGGCAGCTCTTCTACCCAGAGAAGTTAGAGGTGCCCCATCACTGCAAGTGTTCAAGGTCAGGCTGGATGGGGTTTTTGAGCAACCACTGGAACTAGATGATCTCTAAAAGTCCCTTCCAATCTAAACCACTCCATGATTCAACGATTCCTCACTGAGGTCCACATATTCATTCTAAGACCCAATCCAAGCATCAGAAAGCACAAAGGAAAGTTAGGATACATTGCTCATTATATTACCTTCTTTAGTGCAGGCAGTTTAAGAAGTTCCCAAACTCTTCTGCCCTCAGCAGCAAAACATCACCCTTCTCCTCTGTGCTGATGCAGTGATTTGTGGGGCCATTCTGCATTCAGCTCCCTGGGTAGTCACTCCCACCATCATAAACCCAGGGTCAGATGAAGCTTTTGTTTGACTCTGCATAGCTGCTTTTATGCTCCACTGTAAAATTTAACTTCTTTGGGTAATGGAGTCAATTCCCACCCCTATCACAAGGCTACTGCATCCAGGCAGAGCTGCTGAGCCTCAGGGTCAGCACAGGACCACGCAGCCAAAGGTGGGGAAACACAAAACTCATCCTGTCCCCAGAGAAACCCTGACTAGAGTTACATCTGCAGCAGGATGGGACTTACCCTGGGAACTGGAGCAGAGCCACGGGAACAAGTATGGAAACAGGAAGAGAACAGAACTCACAAAAACATAAGCCAACATTTTTTAAACCCCACTCAAAGGTTAAAAATAGTATTTTGCACTTTTAGTTCCACAAGGGATCTGTTATTTCCAGATCGTGTTTCTATAACAAGCTGTTGGTGTTTGTGGTTTCTTTTCATGGATGTTCTTGTTTTCCCTTTTGGAAAACATTCCCTCTCTCGAGATAAGCTTGTTGGAAAGGGGAAAGAAAGTTGCCATTTGGTAAGAAAGAAAATCAAGAAATAGCACGGGATAGAGCAGTCACCCTACACACAAAGATGGCTCCTCTGTTTTGGGGTTTCTGGTGATGTGACAGGTGACACATTCAGCACACAAAGGGTGCCAGCCCCACGCACAGAGCCCCTAGAACATGGAACAGAACAGGCACTGAACTGGAGACAGTCACCAAATGTGCACAGCCCAGACTGTAAAGCCTCATGGAGGGTGGTGTGTCCACCCATGGAGCTCCCTTCTCCTTCATAGATTCACAGATGTTAGGGGTTGGAAGGGACCTAGAAGATCATCTAGTCCAACCCCCCTGCCAGACCAGGATCACCTAGACCAAGTCACCCAGGAACAGATCCAGGCAGGTCTTAAGTGTCTCCAGAGATGGAGACTCCACAACCCCCCTGGGCAGCCTGTTCCAGAGCTCTGGCACCCTTACTGAGAAAAAGTTCTTCCTTGTGTTGACCCTAAACCTCTTGTGCTCCAACTTGCTCCCACTGCCTCTCGTCCTGTCATTGGATGACACTGAGAAAAGTCTGGCTCCATCCTCTTATTCCTTGACCTTCCCCAGTCCCCAGCCTGAAGTCTGGGAAAGGAGGCGAGCATGGGGGTGTTAGGAGCCCATGGCCCCAGGCAGAGCCACCTCAGTGCAACAGGGCAAGAAGTTGGTCATCTGGACAAAAAAGGAACATGGGAGTGTATCCTGCATCTTGCCAGAGGGGTCCTCAGCAGGCCTCCAAGTTCCTCCACAGGGCTCCTCTGAGCTATCTAATCCCTCTGGGCACTACCCCCAATCTGCTCATTAAGCTGTTCTGTAAAGACCAGCGTGTCAGAGAAGGGATGACACTGCCCACAATGGGTTTTCCCAAAGGAACAACAAACATCTTGAAGCCAACATGTAATTATCACGTTAGCAGAGCTGCAGAAACAGCTGAAATCTGCCTCTGCAGCAAGAGGGCACATGCTCCCTCCTGCTAATTGTTCTACTGAGCTCTGAACTTATTCTTTAAGGTCACAAAAGTCTATTTTACAGGGTTGTGCTTAGTGCACTTAATTTCTTTGATAATTCTTGCTCTGTCTGAGCTCAGATGGCATTCTCACCCAGTGACCAAGCCAATTTGTTGTTGGTTTACTGGTGTGTGTTCAGGGCTTTCAGACACACAGGACGCCCCAGAGAGCACTTTTGCTCTTCAAATTTCTTCCCATCTGTTTGTGCTTTGCAAATAGGTCATGGGGGTGACACACCATGGCTCACCACATCTATGGACAGAAACAAAGGCACTAATCTGGTGATCAGAGAGAAATATTCTCCACTGCAGTGACTTTACACATCTGCATTCTCCAAACACAGCCACTGTTAACAGATCCAATGTGTTTTATGCATTACGTGTATTATTGTAATGAACTTACAACACCCCTTAGATACAATCCTGGAATTGCTTGAGTGTATCTTAGCTGCTGTATGGTGATGGCAAGAGCTTTGTCTAATTTTGAGTCATTTGCTACCAAACACAAGTTCCTGAACTTGGTGAAATGAATTAGTGCTTAAGCAGAGCAGAAGTATAAATGCTTTTCCAGCCAGGGGTTCTCAAGGAAGGAGAACTGGAGCTTGCTCAATGCAAATTTCTGAATGCTTATGCTGCACAACATCAGGAACAATTCCTAAGAGGCCACAGATTTGTGACTATTTAACTTTGTGTTTCTGTAGAGAGCTTCTGATGATAGGCACTAAGTGCTTTAAAAACATAATTAATGCTCAAAGCACTCCTGAGAGAGAACTAAATATATGAGTCAGATTTCCAGCTACCTGAAGCAGGACTGTCCTTGTTCTTTTTGTAAAACATTTGGTACAACAGGGTCTTGGGTCCCATTGTGTTCATTGCTCCAAGAAAACAGACACACCTCACTCCTTTTCTAGATGATCAAACACAGAAAACCATCCCTCCAAGGTGACTTACCCAGAAATGTTTTGTGTGAATCTGAGTTCTTACAAAATGAAAGAGCTTTCTACCCCCAAACCACCAGCCATGGCAGGGTGGTTTAGTCCAGAGCTCAATCTCCAGCTGGAGTGATCAACACCAAATGCCAGGTAACACAAGAGCACTGATCACATGGCAGCTGTATTTCTACCACCTCATGCCAACAGCCAAGCCCTGGGTCAGGGGGTGATTCTGAAGGACCAGCTCAATCCAGGGGACCAGCTCTTTGCCACACCTCCTCTCTGGGCTGAACTGCTGTGTGCTGGCTGTATGGTGCCATGAATTCCCAGGCAGATGCAATCCTTATCTCCTGTTTCTCTGCAATCCTCCCAGCCCCCTAGTACTCCCACTTTCTTCCTCTGCCTTTCCATCCTACCTTCACTTTATTCCCATCCCTTCAAGTTCCTGATGTTGAATCCAGTCTCCCTCCTACACCACATCCCCTGAACTCTTCAACCCTTGCTCCCCACCAGCCACCTCCTGTCCCCAGCACTGCACAGCCCCTGCCAATTCACAGACAGAACCTGCCCTGGGGGAGCCCAGCCCAGCCCAGAGATTCCCACACAGATTCCCATGAATGTAAATTAATTCACTTCTAAAAACTGTGCTAATAAGTACCCCTAAAGCTCCCCAGCTCACAGGAATCAGCTCTTCTTTTTGTGTTGGTATTTTGTGAAAATAAATAAATAATTCCCTTTGAATGCCTTGTCATTGCTTGTTCTAGACACACAGGGAGGAAGGCAAGTTGCTAAGGCTCTATTTTAATTAATTCCCAAATATATCATCTTAAGCAATTTGGGAAGTGTCCTGCAGCTGCCCAAACCCTGTGTTCCATCTTCCTCTAGCTCTTCCACCTATCTCTGGAGCAATGCAATTAACACCCACCTTGCAGGGCTTGCCCTCTTCCACCTTCAGCAGATTAAAAGACCTGAGGCTAGAAAAAAAGGCTGTATGATAGCCAGTGTCACCAACCTCATTTAGCAGCTCCTTGCTTTTCCAGGTCAGGATTATCAGGGAATCATATTCCCAGGGGAAAATGCAGCTGCAGAGGACACATTGCTGCCAAATCCTGAGCTCCATCCCTTCCCTGCTCAAGCAGGTTCAAGAGATGCTGTGGAAAAGATGCCCTGAAAAGTTGTTCTTTCAGAGCAAAGGAAGGTGATGCCTACAACCCCCCAAACAATTACAGCCCCTGTGCTTGCAGCAGGATGAAAACCAGACCTCAGTGGGAGGGAGCTGAGGGCAGACAGAGGAGCTCAGCACCTCAAGTGGGGACACCCTCCTCTGGCAGGACAGGGTGACACTCTCCCCCAACTCACACAAGGGCTGAGGGAAATCAGTTCAGGATCTGACAAAGCCTCCCCCACACCTGAGTGTGCAAAGGCTGCACCCTCCTTGGGGAAATTCCTGATTTATGAGCAAGACACAGCTCTAATCAGATGCAGGGTAGAGCAGAAACAAAAGCTTGACATTCACTTCTTGTTTCCTTGCTAAGGATACACCATCCTCTGACAACACTCAAGAAGAACTTGGATCTACAATTCCAAGAGAGCAGGAAACACTGAGCAGGAAGCAAGGATCATCTTTTGATCTTAAATTCTTAGTTTACAGTACATGCTCTCAATAGTGGAATGTCAAAGACTCAACTATTGTGAGCACTTGCTTGCTCTTCAGTGCCTCTTTTTCCAGTGTAAAGTTTTCCATCACCCCAGAAGTTCACACCTCTGCTTCCACTTAGGCACTGCTACAGTGATCTTGTGCTCATTGTCCCCTTTGTGTCTCTATTGTCAAGTGACTTTCCAAACCGCAGCTCCAGGTTCCTATCCACAAACCCTACCCTGGGCACCACCCACTCTTCTTGACCCTTTTATTATGTGTTCTGTGCCACCATCTCCCCCTCATCTTGGGCATCTCACCCCTAAGTGTCCAAGGCCCTCAGAAACACCCTCCAGTGACACCAACATGCTGAAGCACCTTCTTTCTCTCAGAGAGGGCAATACTGGTGTCCATTGCTATTAAAGCATCTACTGGCTGACAGTTCCCTCAGAATTGGTCCTTCTCACTTGAATCTGCCACACAAGTTTATCAGCAGATAACCCTGGGTACCAAAACACTTTTGTTCTATGTAACCAGACCAAGTGTAACACCAGGCTGCTCTGGATTTATTCCTCTGGAATTCCTCAGCTTTCAAATCACTGACTGAAACATCACCATGAGAAATCCAGACACCAGACTCCCAAGTTGAACATGTTCAGAGGCTGGTGCTGATTTGGCATCGATCCACAGTGCAGGTTACTTGCTTGGGCTGTGAAAAGAGGCTGCAAAACTTCAAATCTGGAATTTGGAGTTGAACTTCCTAAGAGCTTTTCCTGGAAGAACTGGAGAAGGAACCCATGAACCTGGCACCTTGCTGTGCTCTGCATGAACTTAAAAGCCAGCCATTAGATTATTTTGCATAAGTAAGCCCTGTGCCTCAGAAACCAAAGTCTGGATCCCCGGGTGGAAGGGCAGGTGGTTCCCTGACAGCACCTGAAGGCACTGCAATATTGGCAATTACTCTCCATACCTGCTACAGACTCAAGCAAGCATGTGAACTCCTGAACCTAAGCTGCTAATAGCTGTGGAGCAGACTGACTCCACGGGAGTCCCTCACCTTACTTCAGCAAGCCAGAAGAGATTCCTTTTTAGCTCAAAGGGACCCATTTCCTGAGGGTCACTATCATTTGGAGCCAAATACTTCACTGAACCTCATTTCAGAGGAAGGAAATGTTTACCCTGTGACACATCATCCCCATTAACTGCTGTACCTGTCATCACTCCTGAAGGTACAAACCTCATCTTGGTACCAGGCAGATGAGCAGCAGTTTGAAGCAGGCTTTTTGCTGGGTGCATGCAGATGCTGTGCTGGAGGAAGGTGAGGGGAGAGTGAGACACAGAGAAATTCACCACAAAAATCATACAGTTGAGTTACTTAAGGTTTCAGTTCCAAACTGGGTATAGATATGGGGATGGCAAGAAAAGGCAGAGAGTGAGGTACCAGAAAACATCTTGCTAAAAAAACATGAAACAAACCCCCTTTGTAAAAGGTCAGCTTGCTGAGAGGATACATTTAGAAGGGCAGTATTATGGCCTTTAGGTCAAATAATTTGTCATACTTCCAATAGATGTACTCTTGGAAGAAATGTGGTGTCATCTCGACCAGACTGTCCTCAAAAATCAATTGTTCCTGGACAAAACCTTTTGAAAGAGAAATAACCCAAATGCTACACACCCCCAGTAACCCTCACCCCACCTGCCTAGCCATGCAGAGCCCCTGCAGCCCTGAGGAGAACCCACCTCACACTTCTCTGACCCACCCTCTCCTCAGCTCAGCAGGTGAGTGGGCACTAGGAGGTCCTTTGAATCAATATGGATTAAATGGACATTTCTGGCTACACTGGGATGTCACAGCACAGATATTCTGCTCCTAAACAATTGAGAGTAGAGATTAAAAAGAAAGAATTCTTAGGATAAGAATATTGAACAGGGAAAAAAAAAAAAAAAGACAATATATGCTTACTAATTTTTCAAAAGGTCTCAGGGCAAATTCTCCAATTTTTGCACAGATTAATTAGACTAATTAGTTAAGTCATTAACTGCAAGGTCTATGAAGCAACGTGCCATTTTATTGTTGATTTGTACTCAGCCCAAGTCAAATGAGATCTTGATACATGACTGGGTTTTCCTCCCCCCCCACCCCTGTGCAAAGCACCAACAACATCAGCAATAAATGCAATACATTGAAGGTGACTGGGATGGCTGAAGCCTGGAAATCAGGGATCTGAACCTGGATGGACAGCTCTGTGGGACTGCAAACAGACATGGTGCCCACAAACTACCCTGTCCTCTAGACTGCTAAAATGGGTGGGGTTTGATTAGTGTCCTGGCGCAGAATCACCCTGTTTGGAAGAGACCATTCAGCTCATGGAGTCCAACCATCCCCCAGCACTGCCAGGGCACCACTGACCCCTGGCCCTCAGCACCACAGCTTGGAAACCCCTCCAGGGGTCATGGGGACTCCACTCTCCCCCCTCAAAGCTGGAGAGAAGAGCTGCATATTGTTTGTGAGAGAAAATCCCACCTGCTGATTACTGCCAGGCTACACAGCACAGGGAGGGGAAGGAAAGGCAAGTGCATCATGAACTACCAGCTGGAAACTTTTGTTAGCATCCGAGTTGCAACACAGACCTATTTCTTGGTATCACTGTCAGAGAGGCTCAGGTAACTCCCTGGGGTTAAGCAGATTGGACTTTGTGTTTGTAATTACAATGTTCTCTTATTCTTCTACTTTAATGCCTCCTAAATCCAGCATTTCCAAGCATCACCTCCTCTCACCTTCCAGGGAGACCAAAAGCCAACAAAATTGACAGTATTTTTCAACCCCAGGGCTGTGTCTCGTGGGCACAGCAGCCCTGCAGGGCCTTTGGTCTCCATGCCAAAGAAGAGAGGACACAGGAATGTCCATCCACAAGGATGCAAAATAAATGCTTCCCCTATGAACTCTGAAATAAATAGAGGGCTCTTGCAAGCCTCCCTCCATCATTTGCTCTGTTACATGCCTGTAATTGTCTGCAGAAACTAACTCCCTCTTTCTATTAAAAAAGCCCAACCCTAAAGCCCTGTTGTGCATATGTCTGGCATTGATTAGAACTGCTTTTGTGAGTGCTGAGACAGCCTGTGCATTGGGCAAATAAAATCATAAACAGCCACCAAACACTGCACAGACACAAGGTCTAACCCTGTGATACACTACATGTAGTCACCCAGTACTACATCCTATTTCCTACTATTAACAACAGAAGAAATTCTGAGATCCTGGGAGAAGTTTTCAGATAATTCCAGTTAACAACCAGGAAAAAAATCAGCATCTTTTCTTCTGAGGTTTGATCCCACGTTCAGACTGATGCAGGCACCACTGCTCTGTCTCTGAGGAGCACATCACCCCTTCAGGCACAGGACTCACTAAATCAACCTCATCAGTGCCACTGGCATCAGCCAGCAAATATCCCACTGCCCAAGCTGCCACCAGCAGCTGCACAGAGCTCGTTTTACCCCCTCCCAGCACAGCACTGGGAAGCAATCTGCCTTGGGAAGCTGGGAACGACTCAAGACTGAGATATCCCGAGGGAGGGAATCAATCCCCCAGCACTGCACCAGGGTTAGGGAGAAAATCTCTTATTTGAGTGAAGCCAGCTGAGCTGATATCAGGTTCCTGGAAGGACCCAAAGCTCTTTAGCTATCACAGAGGATCAGAAGCAGAGATTAAACCTCTCTCCAAGTTCAATCAGCAGCAGGAGCCTGGCACAGACACTGCCAGTCACCCTCTGCACATGCCCCATGGGGCAGCACCTCAGCCGAGTGCCACCCAGCTGGGAAACTGGTCACATCAGCAGCCAAAACCCTAATAAAGGGGAAAAGGAAAGGAAGGAAGAGCAGCAGGATGGTAAATGAAGATAGATGGGTTTGTATTAGCATGCAGCTCTTGAACTGCAGTGTTATCTAACACATTAGAGCTGTCTGCAGCTGTCTGAGAAGGAAGACAGTCTAATCACCCTGTGCAGAGCTCCCAAACCTACCTCTCTAATCCCACCCCACAGCCCATGATCCTTAGGTGTTATTTAACCTCCCAAAGTGCTGAGCAGCCTCAAAAGTCTTACACCACAGTGGGTTGATTTTTAATCCCCAGTTGTTTGAGCTGAAGGTAACAAGAAGGTCCCCCTGCACCAAGAATCCCCACCCTGTACCAACAACAACGTTAAAGGCAAGAAATTAATGGCCTTTCTCTAGTAATTTCTGCACATTATATTATTGCCACAGACACACAGAGAAGTTGGTTAAAGCACTTTCAGACTGGAGACTCCACAGTGCCAGGCACACAGCAATTAACTACAGACAGCCCAGGGCAAGGCTGGAGAAGTTCAGCCTCAAAAGCCAAGCTTTAGGAAGCTGTGAATGTCTGACCACAGCCACCCATGGGAACACTGAGGTTACCCAAACCCTGCCTCTCTCAGCTGACAGCCCAGCAGGTCAATGAAACCAACACTCACCCTCAGCTAACTCCACAGCAAGCACAGCCCAAAAACTCAAACCTAGGATGGGCATTTTCAGCTCCTAACTGCTGCAGACACTCAGAGGAACCGGAGCACACAGAGAAACATGAAAGTCTCAGAGGCACTGAAGGTGGCCAGATGGAGGAGGGAGCAACAGAGATCAAAAGGCAATTGGAGGAACCACAGATTTCTTGCATCTTTCTGTGTCTGTGGCTTAGGTTTGGCTACAAAACACTTTCAAGCTTTAAGGTGCTGTAAAAGAAAGGATGCTCTTAAATGTTGAGGTGGCAACCATTCCACTGCAGGAAGACCCTTTGTCTACAGCCTGGTGTTACAGGAGCAGTGACACCACAGCTGGGCTGTTGCCATCCCTTCCAACACCAGCCTGAGGACAGAGGGGAAAAATGATGGCACTGGGACTGGGGTGTTTGGTCCAGAACAAATAATGCCAGTATCTAAAGGCAGGCAAGGATAACAACAGTGCTGCCACTTCCTTCTTGCATTTAATGTTAGATTCTGCCTCTTCTGCTGGAAATGGAGAAGGTAAGGATGTGGGGTTGTGCTCAGCAGCCAGGGTGGAGGCTGAGGAGAGCTCTCCAGGCAGAGGCCCACAACGTGCCTTCCAGAGCTCTCTGCTGCTTTTCCCATTTTGATGTTATCTCAACTAGTTGCAGGCCTCTTGATTTTATCTTTTGAGGCATGAACACTTCAGATCTTTCAATATCAGTATAAATAGAACATCAGTAACGGCAAAGGAAGAACAGGCTTTGCTTTAAAATACATATAACTAAATGAGACTCAAAGGAGAGGAAAAAACAGTGATTTCACAGGGTGAATTTTCCTCTGGAAAAACTGCTGGTTTTCTAATATCTCAATACATCTGCACATCCCTTGGGGAAAAAAATAAATAAATAAATAAAAAACCAAACCACACAGCAGATCCACGCTAGTGTGAGAGCAAAAACACAACATAAGCCAGCAATGCTATCAGGGCTCTGCCTTTCAAAGGCAGCAGGACGTGATGAAGATAAGAAAGGTGAAGACCCGGCAGAGATGAGAGCGCGGGCGCGGCGGGAGCCTTGCTCGCTGGAGCAGATCCAAGCAGCGTTCCTCCAGCCCCACTTATCTCCCATGTCATCACCCTCAGCCTGCTGAAGCACAGCACAACCTGTTACACGGCTCAGCCTCCTCTCAGCACCAGCTGCAGGTTTCTAAACGGGGGGGTACATCAGCAGATTTGTCAGCCTGGGAGCTCCTCGCTCATTCGCGCTTCATCTCAGGTCGGCGCGCGATGCTGGAGCAGCAAACTGCACCAGCAAACTGCACCAGCTTCAGTCCTTGAAGCAACAGGTTTCCTTTCCCACTGAGGGAAACACAAATGTGTTTGTTACCTTGAATGGAGCTCACCACGAACAGCAAGAATCCAGCCACACGCAATCATGCTGCATATAATGCACATCCACTGAGAACCAGCTGCTGGCTACGGGGTTGAAGTTAAGCAAACAAATAACCAACCAACAATCTACTGTCCTGCCTCTTACTAACCATTTCTTTTACAGGCTGGATGTTTCCAGCTGTGATACAGAAAGATGTAAAAAGAGTTTTCCATCCCCTGGCCATGTGAGCTCTGCTTTAGACATCTGACAGTTTGAATCCTCTGGGAGATTTTCAGACAAGCACCTATAGCCAGGTGTTTAAGGGACTCCTATTTCCACTGATTTCACTACATGTTAAATCACACTTGGAAATATAAATGATCTGTGAAGGTCTGAGCCAAATGATTGCCTGAAGTCCCAGGAAGCATCTGGAAAGAGGCAGAACCTCAATTTGTCCAGCAGCAAACTTGACCAGTGATAATCTTTCCTCCTGGCACATCAGGGACCTTGGGGGCACAAAGGAAGATGCTTCAGACACCACCCGTGTCCCCATCCCCAGTGACGTCCTGGCTGCCCCTCAGAGCTGTGGGTGCATTTACCACCCCGGGGACAAGTAAGGGAGAGTCTTGAAACACTTCTAGAGGCCAATGGAACAAAGAAAAAGTGGGGCAGATTTGTGCAGGCAAGAAAAAAAAACCCTGATGTCTGGCTAAAAGACAGTCCCACAGGATTGGTGCCTGCTGCCATCTGCATGTGGAAAAAGCCACTCAAGCCTTCTGTAAGGACTAACAATGGTTTTTTCATGGGAGAATACAACCCACCCATCCCAGCTTTGCTTGACACCCACACCAAATTTTCCTGGACACGTGACAGCATCTGGCATTGCAGGAAACTACCTCTGCTTAGCATTCTTGCAAATCAAGCCAGTATCTAACTGCTGGCATGGAAATATCTGCAGCTCCGTGATATATGGTGTCATAGTATCTTCTAGGCTGGAAATAGATCATCCACTTAATGTATATACCAAAGAGATGAATGCTAGAGGGGTTTAATAGCACCCTTGATAATACAGGCTGTAATGGATTTTTAAAGTGAATTTAAGTCTGAGGGAAGGTACTGCACCAACACTCCTGGAAACCTAAATCCTGGGGAGGGTGTCCCAGGGGCTGTCTGCAGTGTGCACAGAGCTCCTGAAGCAGGGAGCTGTCTCATCCTGAATGGGAAGCAGAGCAGGGCACACATACCTGGGACAAGGTCTCTCCTGACTTGAATGAGCAAAACACTGCTGTGTGGCTGTGCTCCACTGCACCTACTGCCTGCTGGGGGTGGGCAAGGGAAGAGGGGAGAGAAAGACAGGAGGAGAGGAAACCCAGGAGCAGCAAGTCTCTGAGGTACTGGTAAGTTCCTTGAGGTTTGTAGTCCAAAAGGAGGCAGGGCTACAGGAGATCCTTGCCTAGGCCACACTGGGGTCCTTCCAGAGCCAAGCTGTCACCCTGGATCCTCCCTCCCTGCTTTTCCTCAGAAACTCAAAGCACCTCTCCCCACATCCCCTGCTCCTGTTCTGCTAGTCCTGATGGATGTCCTGTGTCCAGCAGACTTTGGTGGGCACACAGGGCTCAGTGTCTCTACCATCCATCTGCAAGACCCAGAGGAGGCTGAACAACAGCAGCCTGCTGTAGCTGGACTGATCCCTCCTCCTCCTCCCACCATGCTGAATGCCACAGACCCCCCCACTCCCTGCTGCTGGAGCTGCCAGCACTGTGGGCAAAGCTCTGACTCCAGCCTGGAGACAGGAATTTGCTCCAGGGTGAAACGATGTACAAGCTTCTGCCTTGGAGCAACTGAGTTAGAACATCTTCCTCTGGTAGGAAAAAGCAATAGAAAAAAAATATATCTTATTAATAATTATAATCACTCTAAGCTTTGGTCTTGGCACAGCAGAACAGCCTTGCTTACCAGGAGAAACAAAGGGCACCTGAGACACAGAGGACAAGATTTTGAGTACTGGATACCTAAAGCCAGGCTCTTTGGGCTAAGTCTTGAGATTAAAAAAGAGACTTCCAAATACAGATATTACAAACAAGGATTTTTCCAAAAGTCACTGGAATTTCAATCCTGCAGAAACTGATGTGTCTCTTTATCTTAATACACTGTGAACAGTTCTGATGATGAACTTTATTTAAGCACATGCAACTGCCTAAGCCTAGCTTCTCTAAAAGCCTAAGTGCTACTGCTTTGGGATCCAATTTGGCCTTCAGTCTACCTGGCCTTTTGAAAACATCACCTTTGATTCCTCTTGACATCACCCAGTGCTATGCCCTCGAAAATCTCCTTACAAGATTCAGAAGCATTTCTTTGGAAAATTTCTCTGCAAGACTGACACTGTTCTTGCTCCAGCATGAGTGAACTTACCCCTCAGCTCCTGCACTTTCAAGACATTCAGGGCTTTCTAATAAGAATGCAAGTGAAGATTAAAAGGCACATCATGAAGAAAAGACTGGGCAACACGGAGATGTGAGGCAGCATAAGGATGTGAGACTGATTTTTCTCCTGCAATGAATTTAATATAAATATGTTGTTTATGTTAATGTAATTATGTTAATGTAAACAGTGCAACATTAGCATCCACAGCAGCACAACAAATCAGGAGGTGTGATGTGCCTGGTTCTCACCCACGGAGCTGCAGCACATCTCACTACACCTGCTCTGGGCAGCAGGAGCTAATGTGGCCCAAGCATTGAGGGCAGATGGACTCCTCAGGTACACCCAGCCCAGAAGGGACCCTGGGCATGCCCCACGTGCCAGGCTGTGCCCATACACGAGCCACTATCCAGCATTTCTGAACATCAGGCAGCCCAGAATGAATTGTGAGTCCAACATCTCACTCGAGCTACAACCCCATTCAAAAACCCAGTGAGACACACAAGCCTTGCTCTGCACAGGACTTTCACTCCTCAACCCTTAAACAAGGTAAAAACATCATGAACACAGTTCCTTGTAACAAAACTTTACCCCAGCCTCAGCTCTGGAGAGGAGCCCACATCCCCATCGGGGTGCTTTCTTTACACAGGGTTACCCTCCCATTAGGGCTGCTGCCAGCTGGTGTCCCTGGATGGGGAGCTCTCCAGAAGGAGAGGGTCCCAAGAGGGAAGCTGGACAGATTCACAGGGTCCAGAGAAGCTGGAGAAAAGCTGCCTGTGGCTGACACACGGAGAGGAGTGAGGAAGGAAGGGAAGCAGCAGATTTAACACAGTAAGGATCACTCAGCACAACTCCTGTGGGCTGAAAAATCCTCTGCTCCTTCACGAGATAAAGATGTGAGGCCATGAAGTGGAGAAGAAGAGCAGGAGCTGTGGGAAAAGCTGGCAGGCAAGGGAGGGTGAAGAGATGAAGGCTTTGGCAGCTGCTCCCGGCGCAGCGCTGGAACCCAACGCTGGAGGTTCCAGCTGCCAGCACCAACTGCCTGCTGCCTCCTCCCTCCCAGCAAGGGAGACACTTCCAGTGCTCTGCTCCGTGAATGAGAGTGATAAGCAGATTGCCTTCTTCAAAATAAAGCCAGAAACCTAATTCTTAAATGCCCCAAAATGTGCTGGGCATTTAGGCTGAAGCCAGTCGGGGTTGAGCTGCTGGCAGAGGATGATGTGAACGTGGATCGTGGCTCAGCCGTGGGGCTCTGGATCACCCACACCTGCCTGTGTCCTCTCTAACCACCACCTTAACCACCCACTCTGGGCAGCTCTGAGTCACTCACCAGTTATTAGATGGAAGAGGAATACACCGGTCTTGAGCATTCAGAATTGCAGCACAACAGGCAGCTGGGTTTACTGGGTGAGCCAAACCTGCACATGCCCAAAAACAGCCTCTGTGAGCTACACGTAGGAAAGCCATCCATGGCTTTGGGAAGGTTGTGCAGCTACAGACCACATGATACTACTGCTGTGAATTATTTAGAGAGGGCTTCAAGCCTCCAGCACTCTCAGTTTGCCCTGATGGATGCAATGGTAGGGGTTGGAAGGGACAGTGGTTTCAACCACAAGCTCACTGTGTTTCTCTTTGATCACCACAGTTAGGGATCTGTGGTTGTATTTTTAAAGCAGACTATTAATTTTACTATAAAACATGCACCTAAAACTGCTGGACTGTGACAAAAAGCCTAAACCAAAGAACTTACTTAGCATTTTTCATAAACATAAGCCTGTAACTAGCAAAGAAAACAAAGAAAACAGTCAAGTGCAAGCCTCACTGAGATCTCCTCATGCACTCCTGCCCACCACACCAGGACCTCTGCAGGTCTCCACACAGAAAATCCAAACTGTGCACATTTAGCTCTTCTGCCTTTGTGTGCATAGCAAACCTTGGCAGTCACGAGGTACAAAATACTAATGGCCAAAAAGACATTAAATTTAAATGCCCAGACAATTCACATACTATTAATGATTATGTGCAAATATCCTCTACTCTGGCCTAGAAATCCCACCCCAGCAGTACAGCAGCCTGGGGAACCACCACCCTGCTAATGCACAGGTCTCCATATGGCAGATATGTCCCCATCTACCCATTTGTCATCTGCCCAATTAGTCACTGCAGTATTTTACAGTGTCTGGTACCCAAAATCCACTTTTGAGAAGGTTAAAAGAAGGGTGAGTTTGAACTATGTGAGATAGTTACTGAGCTGCTATTTCTGCCAGCATGGACCCAACAGATTCTGCTCAAGTCTGCACACATAGGGCAGTGCAAAGCTGGGGACACATCAAATGGTGAAATGACACAAAACACCAGTGAGAGGCTCAAAACCCCACCCCTGCCAGACTGCACTGTGGAGAACAAACCAGGATTCCAGCCACAGAGATGCTCAGGGGGCTGGAACAGCTCTGCTCCCAGCACAGGCTGAGGGAGCTGGGGTTGTTCAGCCTGGAGAAGAGAAGGCTCCAGGGAGACCTCAAAGCACCTGCCAGTGCCTGAAGGGAGCTGCTCCAAAGCCTGCAGAGGGGCTGTTTCCAAAGGCCTGGAGTGAAAGGTCAAGGGCAATGGTTGAAATGAGAAAGGAGTGGATTGGGATGGGAACTAAGGCAGAAGTTCTTTCCCAGCAGAGTGCTGGACACTGGCACAGGTTGCCCAGGGAGGTGGTGGAGGCCCCATCCCTGGAGACATTGCAGGGGGGGCTTGAGGAGGCTCTGAGCACCCTGCTCTAGTTGCAGATGGCCCTGCTCTCAGCAGGGCTTGGGCTGGGTGAGCTCTGGAGCTCCCTTCATCCCAGACATTTCTATGATTTTCTCTGATGTTAGGGTATGGCTCTCTTGAAAATGCCCTTTAAAGAGCCAGTTGCAAGTGGCTGCTGCACTGGAAGAGCCCTGCAAGAGCTATTTCTCTCCAGAAACACAAAAGACAACTGAAAAAAAAAAAGCCTGAAATTGAGTTTTACTCAACAACAGCAGAACTCGGGTTCAAGTAGAGAAAACAGGAGGTGGAGGATGAGCAAATTTTTCAGCAGAGACATGTCAAGGCTGAAACAGCAGCAGCAGAAGCTCTAGAGCAGCCCAGGGCAGAGAGGCAGCAGCACCCTCCGGGTGAGCACAGACAGGCAGCTGCACTCCCAGGGCTTTGCACAGAGCCCGTCCTGCAACTCTGTCTGCAGTAAGAGATCAGCTGGTGAGAGAGGATCTATGTCAAACAGCTTTCAGAGCCTGCTGGAAGCCCCCAGATGAATGCTCAATAAAGCTATTTTCTCAACAGAAAATCGTACAGAGCTATGATTTCAAATTTAAAAGAACAATCTGCAAGAGCTGCCAGGTACCCTTGCTGTGGGTCTTGTGTGCACAGCCGTGTTCTACAATCACTGAAGAAGCTCTTAGAGCTGATCAAGCACGCCTGAAATGAACAGCACAGCAAAAAGGGCCACATCAGGGATACAACAACAACAAAAAAATTGCTTTTCCTCCACCTCTCCCCCCTCCCTAGCTTAGATTTATTTGTTCCTGGCAGAGACATACTGAGGGTGACAGTTAAGGAGCTGATGGCACAGAACACCATCATTTTTCCCCACACATGACAAATGCAGCAAGAATCCCCTGCCAGAAGCAGCAGGCAGGGTGTCTGCAGGGCTGGAAGGGGTCAGGCATACCCATGTTATCTGCACCTAACAGTCTGATGCAGAGAAGCACCATTTAGAGGGTTTCTAACACATTCCAGCAGAGTAACAGCACTGCTGGGTCTCCATCCCCACCCCACGTGGCACAGCAAGGACAGCACCTGGGGACTGTGGTCAGAGGGGGCAGGGGAGGTGGGACAGCAGCTGGAGGGATGACAATGCAGCCCAGGCAGAAGGCAACGTGGTCACTGCTGCTGCAAGACACAAACCTCCCACTCTACTGAAGCAGGGAGCAGGTGAAGCAGATCTGAGGCACCCCCAGGGCCAACAACACCCATCTGTCACACGATGGCTGCAGAGGGGAAAGGCTCCCTTTCCAATGCTGCAGTGACAACAGCAGAGATGCAGAGTTTGTGTTGAACTGGGAACTCACCCAGCCTTGGCTAAAGAGGTGAGGGGGGTTTTTTTGTGAGTTCCAGGCACTCTCCCAGGAACACTGATGCAGCTTCTTGGTGAGAAGCCAAGGGAGTTATCTCTCAGTCACTGCCTTATTGCTAAAGATAGGAAGAAAAACCTCCTTTGTGAGTAATTCCAAATTGTTCTCCGATGGAATTATCTGCAAGGATCTTACAAAGATTCACAGTGAACTACAGAATCTCCTTTTTCTGAAAGGGAGGTGAGGTTATTTTAGAAGATACATCGAGTTCTATGTATTTAGCCCCATGACCTTACATTACAAGAAGTAGTAGACTCCTGTTGCTGCCATTTTTCAGTGGAAAAATTACCTATCTTTTGGCTGATCCACACACCAAAGAGCAGAAATGGCCATTAAAACATTCTGCAGCCTTTTTCTGATGGGAACCTTTTTTATTTGTTTCCTCCAGTTGCTACTGAGCTTGCTTTTTTCCCCTCTACATTTCTCAAAACTGACATTTAAAATGAAGTTTTCACAAGACCTCCTCTGCATTTTTCACCCACCTGAACTCCCTTCCATTAGTTCTGTTTTAAGCAACTGCTTCCCCTCCCATCTATAGGGCTGAACATACATGGAAGAAGTTGCAAGATTCTAACACCTTCAAGCTCACCACTTTCTCAAAGCCCCATCATCCCTTAGACCACCTCTCTATCCACACTGCTAAAAGTCCATGAAGCATCAACAGCAGTGATGGAAAATGGGCACTGCCTGGGGCACTGTAGGCTGAAGCCAGTGAGCACTGGGACTGGAGGTGGTGCCTTTGGCACCAGTGGTTGATTTTCCATATGAACTCTGAAGGATCAAGAAACTTCCTCCCAAGGCAACAAGTATCCCTCCCTGAGCACAGGCTTCAAGGCAAAGTCTCATCATGTGCACACAATGTGTGCTCCACATCTGTCAGGGACAGCTCTCTCCATAACAATCGATCAAGACTAGTGAGCACACCAGGAAAACACTGAAACCAAAGCTGGTAGAACATGCTTTACCAGAGGAAGAACCAGGACTCGTGTTGAATCCTTCAGAGGTTTTGCTGGTTGTGTCTGAGCTGAACATTTTCCAGCCCTGGCTGTGTCTGCAGACGGAGCAGAGAGTTCTCATTTCATACATCATTTACTCCTGCAGCGATTCCACAAAGTCACAACACGTCCTTAATGCACAGAAGGGGAGAAATCCATTCTTCTCATGACTGGAGATACCCAGCACAGATTTCTCTGCACAGCAATGCCACTTGCTACAGGATAATTGTGTGTCCTTAATAAATACAAGGTAAACACAGGAAAGCATTAACTCCTTGTGATCAGAGGGCAATGGGTACAACAGGAGGTTTCTCACAACTCTTAACAAGCTCCAGCCATAAGTGGAGCATCATTCTCACTGGCAGCTACCAAGGAGGTTTTGAGAGGACAGATGCTCATGGGGGGTCAACAGACAGTGGCATTACACAGATCCTTTGACATCACCTGAGGTACCAGCACCAGTTACATCAATTGAAATAATTATGGCACTTGTTGGCAAGTTCAGCTCTGGCTTCAGTGTCCTTCTGTCTGGATCTAGATGTCTTCTGCAAGGCCTCTGCCATCACACTGCCCTCCTCCCTACCAGCCCCCCAGACAGTCACAGCTCCCCAGTACAGCAGGACAGGTACCCTTGTCCACTTGCTGAGGTTTACACTGTACTGTGGGCAGGTGCTAAGGCATAAACTCCAACAGTCACTTAAAAGAGGGGAGAAGGATTCAAAAAATACATCTCTGCATTAAACAACAAAACAAAAGCAAGAGAATGAGGAAGGAAAAAGATGATGTGAAGAGTGAAGAAAAGAAAGCCTGGAAGTGTAACACTGTGCACAAAGGCTGGCTGGGTGCTGGGGTCAGAGCTGCCCCCCTGGCTCACACGTGTGAGCCCAATAAACCAGAGACAAACCCCTCCAGGAAAAGCAGCAAGAACCAGGCAAGCTCAGCATGGCACAACACCCAGAGCAAGGGACTGCAGGGAGCCAGCAGGGCTTAGGAAGGTGTAAATGTCACCAATTAAACACCAGTTGTGATTTAACACAGGCCAACAAACTTCTGCTGTCTGATGGGTCCCTGGCAGCCACCCTGGAATAAAATCCAGGGTTACAGGGAATTTTGTACCTAGAAGGCAGCACTACTGTGAGAACAAACAGGCTACTCTGGTTGCAAGCCTGACTAGAGACATCCTGGTCAGAGCTGACAGGAATATGGCTCAGCAAATTACTGCAGGGTGACAGTAAAATAAATTCACTGTCTTGCTTTAGCAATTTCTTTCTATCTTCTGGAAAAGTTGGAATTTTCTGTGGAAGGTGCAGTGGGAAAGAACACAAAATTTAATCAGATGTTTAATGTTCCATCCCAAATCTATTTGGAAACGTCTGGCAAAGAAAGTAGACTTTCAAATGTTACCCAAAGATAAGCAACTGGCGGTGGGACAGAACATGTTAGAGTGAAAAATTAAATTAAGGGCTCCAGGAAGAATTTATTAAAAAAACCTATTACTATGAGATTTTTCATGCCTCTGTTCTCTTTCCTAAAATACTGATTTACTAGAGATTAGCAAAGATGGGAAAGGACATCCTGAAAGCAGACACAAACTAATATATGTATCTTATATAATTATATAGTATGCTCTGCTTGGTGTCCTGAGGTCCAAGAAGAGAGCCAGCAGCCTGCAGTCCCTCTGTGCTCCTCTAGCAAACAAACCAGACCCCAATTAACTTCACTAGATGCAGACCTCAAAAAACATTCTGTGTCCTGGCTTACACACAATCTACCTGAGCACAGACTTAGAGCAACAGTCTATGTCTCCAGGTTGTGCTGACCCTCAGAATGATCACAGAATCAGTGTCAGGGGCTGGAAGGGACCTTGAAAGATCATAGTCCAACCCCCCTGCCAGAGCAGAGTCACCCCAGGTAGGTCACCCAGGAACAGATCCAGGTGGGTTTGGAATGTCTCCAGAGAAGGAGACCCCACAACCTCCCTGGGCAGCCCCTGCCAGTGTCTCGCTGTGAAGAAAACATCTGATGCTAAGCAACAGCTCAGTTACCCCAGGCCAGCATGAGATGCTCTTGAGCACTTCTGCTCTGGACCTGCTCTCAGAAGCCCAGCCAGAAGACAACAACCCTTGGTCTTGGGGTCTTCCTGGTGGTTCTGCAGGAAGAGGATACCTGTGGCTGTTGCCTGGGTTCCATCTGCTGTAATCCTCACCCAAACATCTGAAACGTTCTAGGGCAGAATCTCCCACGTGTGCTACAAACCAGCAGCCCTCAGTGAGCTCCCAGTACCTGTCACAGATTCGCAGATGTTAGGGGTTGGAAGGGACCTAGAAGCTCATCCAGTCCAACCCCACCTGCGAGAGCAGGGTCACCTAGACCAAGTCACCCAGGAACACATCCAGGCCGGTCTTACAGGCAACTCCTCTGCACACACATTTGCTCTTTCCATCAGGAGAGTCTCCAGCTGGATGCAAAGCCCAAGCCTCCAACACACTGTACAGCTCCTGAGATGCCAGGGAGGGGTAACACGGGGGCTGGGGCAGTGCAAAGGAGAGCAGCTGACCCCACAAAGGCAGGAGGGGGAGCCACGCAGAGCCCCTCTGCCAACCCCCCAGCTGCAGAGGCTGGAACAAGCCCCGTGCCCACGGCTGCAGATCCACGGGGCCTCCAACAAAGGCTCATTAGAGATGCAGAGCTGCAGCTGACCCCCATTAGAAAGTGCTTTATTAAATTAAAACATCAATCCCAGAAATAGATGTTTGCTTAACGGACGTCAACGATTTGGGGACCTCATGCTGCAAGCCGTAAAATAAAATCAAACTGTGGCAAAGCTGGAGAAATTAAGCCATAAAGAGAAAGCAGTGGGAGGAACACAGAGACCTCTTGCCAAAGGGAAGCTGCTTATTACAGGCCCGGTGCAGATGGAGAGCTCTCAGGTATGCCACATCCAGCAAAAAAAAATAAAAATATCAGCAAATGAAAGCAATTATCAAGCTGTGCATGGACAACAGGTACTCAAGATACTTGAAAAAAATAAAATACTTGATTTGACAGACTCTTAGCAGAGATTTTCTGAGTTTCCTACATAGCTTCTCTGAAGAATTGGCTCCATTTTCAATCATGATGAATTGTTGGGGGGTTTTAAGCAGGGAGATTGCATTGGTTTCTGGCTGTTCAACGGAGAGGCAAATCCAACCTCTGCTGCACCACTGCTGTGTAATCCTCTTTATCAGCACTGCTGTGCTGCAAGCCACTGCTGTACAAAATCAAAACAGCAACAGCAACAAAAACACCAAAAATACATATAAAAATAATTTTTAAATTAAAAATAATTAAAAAAATACAAACAACAAAAAAATCAAACAAAAAAAAACCCCACAACACACTCTTCATCATTCACCTCCAAACCCTGAGAGAATTTTGGACACTGCTACATCCCAGATACATGGCCCAGCTGGTATTCTCACCTGTCAGAAAGGCTCAACAGCAATTACCTACTTGAAGCATTTGCCCATCTATTGGCCCACCTGACCAGGAGGCACTGAACTGATACCAATCCCAAATTCTGTCCTGAGATCTGGTGGGAACACCAGTCTCAGCATCTCTTTGGGAAGCCACGTGAGCAAGATCCCATCAAGCTGCACAAAATGTTTGAAGGGAAGAAACACCACCAGGATTTATTTTCACATTCCAAACCTGCACCCTCCTCTTGCCTTAGTGTTCCCTCTAACCCCAGCTCACTGCAGACAGCAGCCTTTATAACTGTTCTCACTCTTCCCAAGGTAGCAGTGACAGACCCTGCCCAGCAGTCCCAGCTGGCACAGCTTTAGCTCATGAGATGCAGCCTTGCTCGGTGCATCCCAGCAGTTGCTCACTAACCCTCTTGAAGTGGCTGCATCCACTGGTTTTCCACACCAAGGTAAGACCTCTAAGTAGATTTATGTTTATACCATGGCTTCAGAGAGTCACTGCATCTCCTGAGTGGTAAGATAGGGAGCAGCAATACATGTTCTCCTAGACAGGAGCTCAGTGGTTTCACCGCCCTTCAGCACAACAGTCTCACGGGAGCTTCAAAGGAGCAGGAGGAAAGCAAGAGTGAGGACTGATGATGCAGAACCTCCGCATGTAAAAGCATGAGTTGTCTACATGTATTAGAAAAAACAACCAGTTAATTAATTTTCTCAAGAAAACAGGATTTTCCAGGGCTTTTCCAGGGCCTGGCATCACTGCAGCTCCACTCCTCCAGCAGACGCCCCGGCTGCTGTGCCAGCGAAGGCAGAACAGCTCTGTTTGCACACAAGGGCCCATCTGTTCCATCTCTCACAACTGGATCCAAGAGCTCCACTGGTTTTATTTGCATTGTCATACCCACAGGAATGTATTTATCCTATGCCACGGACAAGCCTGTCTGAAAAAGGACATTGTCATCATCATTACTCAACTGTTTTTCTGCTCTCCCTCCCTGGAGCCAAACTCTGCCAGCTACCAAATGCTGGGGACAGAAACTCTGGGGCATTTACCATCAGCTTTCATCCCTGTTTGGCCACTGCCTTCCACATGGAGCAACTGATAACAGAAGCATTTTGGGTTTCAAAGCACAAGGCTTAATCCTTGTTCTGTAACCTCACCACAAGGCAGAGTAACTGAAACAAAGATGGTGAGAAGCAGAGAGTCTGTTGACCCAAAGCAGGTGCTGCCGTGTGGGGAGACTTCATCTTCTGCTAGTTGTGGATCAAGGATTAGATCACATCCCTGGGAGACATCTCAGCAATGCCTCAGCTTTCAGCTCTGTAATGAACCCAACCCCCAGTGTCCCTTAACACCCCTGCTACCTTTGATTTCAGATTCATGTTCTGGGCACTGAGAGAGATGGTCAGTGCCACATCAGACCCCAAAGACCTCGAGAACAGTTTGCCAGCCATCTGAAGCCATTATCAATAACAGACTGCCTCCAGCTAAAGGCAAGAGGCTACAGTACTGACATCCAAGCTTTTGTTTACCAGTTATTTGAAGACAGATCTCTAACAACAAAAAAAATAAACCAGCTTTGATTTTGGATTCCCTTTTTGGGTATCTTCCAGTTCATACCAACCCTCGGGTTCTGTTTTCAGACCAGCCTCTCCCAGAGTCCATCCTAACATGAGCCACAGTCATGTCTCACCTCTCCCTTCCCAGCAGGCTTCTGGTGATTATAAAAGCTTTCAGTTTGGTAACTGCTTTTCTTTGGGCAATATCCTGCCTTTCACAGCCTCTGCTTTATGCCAGTGCCAGTGGACCTGAGTGTTTTAGACTCTGAGGAGTGGGGTGTACACAGCTGGTAGAACCATCTTTTGACCACAAATGATTTCACACAGTGCAAGCCCATAGCATCCCACCCATCCCACCAGGGTGCATGGCTTCTGAATACAGAGAGCTGCCCTGCAGGGCAGTGGGCTGCAGGACTTAGACCTTCCTCACTGTATTTTCCTGCTGGCTCTATAGCTCTGTGAGATTAAAACCAGATTCATAGCAGACAAAAGCTACAGCTTGGGACCAGCACCTGTGATCTCTGCATCCTTGACTATTCATCTTGCTGCAGCTTGGGCTGGGACTGGCTTATGCCTGACTGAGGCAGAGTGAGGGAAGCAGCCCAGGGGTCAGGGTGAGATTCTGCTCCTGAACGAGCACCCCAAGCCTGTCAATCATTCAGATCCAAAGGATACCCATTTACCTGATAGAACATGTATCAGCATTAAGGGAAGAGAGACTGATGCTGAATCCAGCCCTGAGACTTCAGTCATGTAAATCAAATATCCCTCAGTTTACACTCCTCTCTAAGCTGCCACAGAGGGCTATGCATGAATTAATTAGTTGGTAATTATCTATGTGCTCTGCAAAAATATTATTTTTATTCAAACTTAACATTTTACCATTCAATCAAATGGCTAAGAAAACATTTCCTTCTTACCTCTCTCCAATAACTACTGGAAAGCCAATTCAAGTGGGCTTTTAAAAATATTACATTAAAATAAATCCTATTAAATTCCCATCACAGACACAGCTTGCTTGAATGCAACAGAATTACACTGCATAGTGTCTCATGTTTTACATTTCAGTTTGGTCTGTTTACACTCTGCAGCATCATCACGTGCAGATCTGAAGTGCATCATATCAACATACACATTTAACATAACTGCTACCTAAAAAAAACATCCAAGCCTTACTACTTTCTGCATTAACAGAGACCATTGTGTGTGACTGGAAGACACTGAGTGGCCAGGATTTGCTGCTCAAAGAGGAGCAGCAGCAGAGTGGAGACTGGAACGAGTTCAGACTTGCCAAACTCTGCTCAGCAAGAGCTCCACAAACTTCCACAACAGGCATGCTGAGAGAAGGGGGAAGATTCATCTACAGCCCCACCTATAGCAGCTGAGCCACATCATTTGGGGTGGGGGAACCCCATGTTCATGGAGGTAAGAGCTGTCACAGTGGAACCCCAGCTAGTAACTCAGCCCCACACTCAGCTCACTCCTGCTGTGGGGTGAGGAACAGAACTGCAAAAGTGAGAAAACTCAAGGGTTGAGATAAAGAGAGTTTAATAGGTGAAGGAAAAGCTGTGTGCACAAGCAAATCAAAGCAAGGATTCCTTCACCACTTCCCACAGCAGGCAGGTGTTCAGCCACCCCCAGCACAGCTGGGCTGCAGCACCAGTGACTTGGGAAGACAAACTCCATGACTCCAAACATTCCTCCCCTTCCTCCAGCTTTATACACCAAGGATGACATCCCATGGTGGGGAATATCCCTTTGGTCAGCTGGAGGTAGCTCTCCTGGTTGTGTCCTCTCCCAGCTGCTTGGACACCCCCAGTGTGCTCACTGGTAGGGTGAGGAGCAGACAAGGCCTTGACTCTGTGTAAGCAACAACTGCTCAGTGATAACACAAACATCCCTGTGTTATCAGCACTGTGTCCAGCACAAAGCCAAACACAGCCCCACAGCAGCTAGTGGGAAAAATATTAAAGACTATTCCAGCCCAAACCAGCATGAGAGTCTACCTCTTCCCAGGCCCACAGAGGGACTAAGGAGCCTCTCCAAGTCCCTGCAGAGTGCAGCCCAGGGGGAAAAGTCTGAGGAACACAACAGGTGGTATTTTACAGAATCACAGAATAATCCTGGGTGGAAAGAACCTCCTAGATCATCAACCACAGTCCAAGCAAACATACAACAACAAAAAACATCTAAATACCCGACCATTAGAAACAAAACCACAAGCCTCATCCATACCTGTCCTCAGAGCATGTCCTGAAGCACCATGTCAGCTCCTTGCTTAAACCCCTCCAGGGATGGTGACTCCCTGGGCAGCCTGTTC
>JAOEGS010002017.1:0-10430 GCA_025447755.1 Corythornis vintsioides | reverse complement strand
CCTCTTCACTTGCACATCTTCCTCTATTATTTTTCTCACACATCTCCCCTTCAACCTAGTCAACATATAATTAATAAAGATTTAAACCAACACATGTTTTCAATCTAGAAGCCCCAGGGAATTAACACATTAGGTCTAATTCTTCCAGCCTCTTCCACCTCATTCTGTTCCATGATTTATCTCCTTAAATGACAAGCAGTTTGGTCTGGCCTGTTTTTCACTGCTTTATAGCACCAAACGTGTGGGATGTGAACCAGCCAGGGCCACTGGGCAGGGTCATAATGTGAGTGGTGACCTCTTATTTACAGCTACATTCCAGTCAACTGCTATGGAAAGGAATAAGAAGTGAGTCCAACCTCTCTCTCACATTTTCTGTTCCCATCTCTTTGATGCCTATTCCAAGTATCTGCAAATCTCCACAACACACCTGCCACTTTTCCTTTGCTCTCATACCATTTCCCACACACAAACCTCTTCAACTTTCTATCCTTGACACGTTCACTCAGTAATACCTCAGGGAAATTTAATCTCTAGCTTGTATATTTGTATTTTTTTCTAATATAATTCTAAGTGACTTGTCCAGCACCACACAACACGTTGGAGGAAACTGAGCCCTAACCCCGTCTCAGTGAATGCCTGGTGCCCTTACTGGTGACACCAGTCCCTCCTGCATATGTAACAACTCCAAGCAAACTGGAACTCCAGATGACAGCATTTGGTCTGCATTTAGCAAAGGGCAAAGCACAACACGGCCCCAGCCTTGACTGCAGGCTGAGACAAGTGTAATGGTTATTACTGTTACTGTCTTGTCAGTGCAAATATGAAAAACTGAAATAAAAACCTAGCAGAAGAGGGTTTTAATGTTCCAACCAATTCAAATCATTCAAGGTTCCAGCATGCTTCACTAGTGGTGGTGCACACTGAAAACACACAAAGGTCAACAAAAATTATTTTAAACCCAGTAAGAGAATACCAAATAAAAAGCTTTAAAATAGCCTTAAATGGCTTTGTACATTTATCCCCCCATCCTCTGCATTGTGGTTTTAGAGTATGATTAAGCAATTGTTTTGAAAGAATTTCTAGCAATTTGGCACTAACATTAGAGCTCTTGTGATTTACAGGGTAACGTAGGCAAAGACAAAGCAAGACATTCTAATTGTTCATTTTAGAACTGACCTGCTTGATTCATCTCTGTGCCCTGAGAACATGCAAACCATGGCAAGCCATGGCAGTGCCTGAAATACTGCATGAGTAAACGAAGATTAAAACAGAGGTTAAATGAATTGATGACACTCAGGTAAGAGACCTCGCTTGACTCTCTATAGCTTGAGGAAAGGACCCACAATAACTCAGCCGAGGCACTGCCTGTGGCTGTTCATCCACTGTTGTTGTTTCTCATGGAATGGTTTTCCACTCCCTGTATCTCAGCAGCACTTAGACACGCCAAGGAAAAGCAATTTGGATTTCCACTGCCCACGAACACAAAAAGAGGCCCTACTGTTATATAGAGAAGGGAGAAAAGAAAATCTGCACCCCACTGGGGAACAGATCCAGGGAGGCTAAGGCTGCTCAAGAGCCAAAGGCAGCACACAGCAGAGCCCAGCTCGTCTGCATTCCCCTAACAGTCCCCAGTGTGCTGAGCATCACATTCCAAAGCACAGGAAAGAACAGCAGCCATTCCCATAAACCAGTACTAAAGAGATTCCAAGGCTTCTCCTTCCATCAAATGCTGACACATCACCACTTGGCTTTGCTGTGCCAAGATGAAGCCATCAGGTGGAACAAAGCAGGCAGGCTGTGCAGCCAGAGGTGGGGATCTGCTGTACGACCCAGCCCCGGTTTTCAGGAGCTGTTTGATTTTCCCTGTCAGCAGGAGGAGCCGTGCTCATCCCCAGCAGTCGGGTCAGCCAGCCCATAACAGCTGGTTTCACAGAACAACATTCAGCAGGAATGGTCTCTTTACTCCCCTACCAGATCTCTAAGCTGTCGGTCTCTGCTGTTCCAAGCGCTGGAACGCGGCAGAAACCTTCAGCACCTCCCTGCAGCCGCTGGGGAGCAGAGGGAATCACAGGCAGCAAATCCCTGGGAGCTGCAGCTACTGGGGAGCAGAGGGAATCACAGGGAGAGAACCCCTGGGAGGGCAGCATCCGGTGCCCAAAGCCCAGGGCAGTCCCCAGCACCCAAGCACAGCTCATCAGGTTTCTACAAAGGAAAAAGCAAACTCTGATTTTTTTTTTTTTTTTCTCAACATAACCAACTCCTGATTTTTAGGGAGTTGTGTCTTTTTCAGATAAGCAGCAGGAGCCTCAAAGGCCGAAGAGCATCAGAGGGGGGTGTAATTGCTCTGTGACAGCAGAGCCAGGCCAGGCCCTCACACGTCATGTTTTACGTCGGGCCCTCGTTGCATCATCACCACCTTCTTTCTAGATAATCCTCAGTGAATGTCAGAGTGGGGGTCGATAGCATGAGATTTATCAGCAGAACCAGCTCTGCTTGTGGCAATAGGATGTAAAGCATTCGACGAGTTCCTCAAGAAATTGGACCGTAGGGACTGGGGGATGGAAAATAGAGTTGTGAGTACTCCAACTGCTCAGGAAGAATCATATTGTACCACTAGGATATGTGACTGAAGCTGAATCACTGCTCTTGACCTCTGGTAGGGTTAACACCACGTGCATTCAGTCTGAACAGCCCTTTGCAGACTGCAGTAAGGACTGGCCCAGGTTTCCCAGGGATGTGGCAGATGCCTCCTCCTAGAAAAGTTCAAGGTCAGTCTGGATGGGGCTCTGAGCAACCTGCTCTAGTTGCAGATGTCCCTGCTCAGTGCAGGGGGGCTGAACTAGATGACCTTTAAAGGTCCCTTCCAACCTAAATCTGTCTACGACTCTGTGATCTAACAACGAAAAGTCTTCCTTTTAAGTTTAATAGTTCAATATTTAATGTAGCTGGAGGAGCTGGGAACTGGCAGCCTGCCAGCCCACCCTAACATCTGGATCAGATTGTTCAGTTTTAGATAAAGATTAGTGGCATGAATCACAAAATGAGTAAAATCTTTTTAATTACTGGAGAAGGCTCATTTCTATTTCCTTTTGTGTCCTGCCTTATTAACAGGTAGATTGGCTCGCAGGCTGAACACATTTCCTTATCAGAAAGGCATGTGCTTTTAGACAAGAGAGAACCACAGGAAGATGGTGGCCAAGAGTGAACCACAAGTCCCTACACTGTCAGCAGATGCCTGAGGCCAATCCCCCCCTGCCTATGCTCCCCTAGCAGCTCTGAGGGCCCAGCAATGCCCCTGCCATCCTGCCTTGGGGCGGCCGAGATGCTCCCTGAGCCCAGCAGATGTGACATCCACCGATGGCTGAGCTGGGCCCTTCTGGAGTGGCAGCTGGAAGGCAGGCAGGATGCCTTCGGGCACTTCAGCATCACCAGATGCCCGTGTTTTGCCAAATGCATCTAATTCCAAATGGCTCTTACTGGAGGTACAGTAGTACACCACTGATCTGGACCGAGGCTTGGAAATCATACTGCAACTCACATAACACAGCACCTTCCCCCCCCCCCCATATCCTTAGAAAAATATTCCTAAGAGCTGCCTAACTAATTTGGCACCATAAATCTAATGTACCTTTGTAAATTCTCCCATCAAGGTAAGGTTCTGTTTCTCCACTCAGGCAGTCTTGAATTAATATGCAAGAATAAAATACCAACGCTGTCATTATTTTCTAGTCACTGCTGTTGCATCTCATGAGCCCTGTGTTGTCTCTGCATGATAAATGTGTTAGTGGCTTATTACTCATTCACTGCCAAAGACAGTGAATATTCAGATGATGATGCCAAACAACTATCGAAAACAAAAATTATCTATCGGTTCCTAGTCAGCCGGGTTGTAAACTAAATGTCACATTAATGTCTAAGCTTCCAGATGCTTCCTGAACGACTAGCTGAAGCCTCATCTTTTAACTCTATTATTTCTCTAAGAATCCTTTCTTTCATTCATTCTTTGATCAGTATCAGACTCAATTTCCATAAACCTGATAAGAATAATTTACAGACAGCAGCTCTCAGGTATCTGGAGCCTACGCAGACCACTCTCCTGCAGCACGTTCAGGCTGAGAGTTTCTAAAAGCTTGTACTGAATCTGTAAAATTGGTATTATTTCTAATGGGGCAACCAGATCTGTTAGGTATATAATAAATATGAAAGCTGCAATTTTTATCAAGTAGCTATAGAAGATAATAGAGTTAGTTGCTATTTCAGAAACATCACAGTAGTGGGGTAGACAGGGAACCAGCATCTCAGATCCTATGTGATAACCATCAGTTGATACAGTAGTCACATCCCCACAGCCCACCACTTGATCTCCACATCAGCATTTCTTGTATCAAAGGATTTCACCCACAGAGGCTGTGCCCGTGGAAAGGGCTATCTTCTTGTGTTAACACAATTAAAGTTTTGGCCCTTCTGCCTGTAAACAGCATTTCCCCACTCTTTGTTATTTACATTGAGGTATTTGTCTTAATCAGATCATTTATTTGCTTTTTAGTTAATATATTACATACCCATCAAAATATTACTATTACTAGTCTGTGGGTGTAACATTATTACATTCTACTAAATGGCTGATAGAACCACTTGTAATCTGCCTTATTTACAGCTGTAATTTTTATACTCAGTAGTTAGCTAAGTTTGTAATGTACTCTGAGGATGATAAGTGTTACAGAAGATAAGCATTATCTTATCCTCATGGGAAGTAAATCCACATATCTCTAAAGTGTTAATTAAGTGCCACTTGACAAGGGGGATAGCAAGACCGTGCAAAAGGCTGCGTTTCAGTCCTGGCCTCAGTGTCCATATGCCACCCTCCAAAGTGAATCTCCTAATTGGCTAAGCAGATGAGAGCACAATCTGCATGTGGGGAGGCTGCTGGCACACGCCCGTTCATCTCAGCATGAGCAAAATAATTCCATGTGCAGGAGCACAGATGTATACTTGCTTAAAAAATGAACATAGGCTTATTTAATCCCCAAGGAATTTGAAGTTCCTCTTCAACTTTTAACATTTGGTAAAGCAGCAGTTTATCCTCCCTGTGCTTCTTTAGCACAAAGGGAAAAAACCAAACAAAAATAAATCCCTCACCCACCCATCTTCCATGGTTCTTGGTGTAGAACCGTTTACAAACAGCTTTGATTCTCCCTGATCTTGCACATAATCTGTCATGAGTTTACAAAATAAAATCTACAAGAGCTTAAGATGAGTCAGCAGTGCCTTTTCACTGTGTTTTCTGTCTTATTAAGATTTAGCTTGAAGTTAAACATTGCTCTCCTTTTTTTCCACACCACTCGGGAAGATGCTACCTCATCCCTGTCCTGTCCAGACAGCTGAGTGCTTCTGGATTCAGCTGTTGGGCATTAACCAAAAAGCATCAGAGAGTTTCTAGTCTTAATGCTCCTCAGAGGCTTTAATCCAAGACCCAGAGCTCTGCTGAACACACAAAAGTGGACAGGCAGGTGCTTACCCCAGCACAGCTGGGAGGGGGATGAGTAGAAGATTCCTTGGATCAGCAGAAGTGATCTGCTTGCCTTTGTTTGGGATGCTGAGCTATGGTACACACAGTGAGGGGTTCCCTGAGTGCAAACCAAGGGTTCATTTAGTGTATTCTCCCTCCTGAACTTCTTTTCAAACTGGCAGCACTACTTCATGACTTGTGTTTGCAAACACAGTTCAGAAGAGGGGACTGTCCACTTTTGGGCAGGATTAGGGTCAGGAGGACAGGAACAAAACCCAACACCAGAACCAGATGCAGGGTCTTTCCTCCTGCCTGGGATGCACACTCAGCCTTGGTGCAGCCCCAGCCCACACACAAGGCAACCTGCTCATGGATCCTGTGTGTCCTGCCAGCCTCTCAGAGCCTCAGCAGTCATGTCCAACCTCTCGACACCTCCTGCTTAAGGCAGACACTGCTGAGGGAATGCACCAGCCTGAGCCTCTCTCCTGCTTGGGGAGGGTGGTGAATCCACACTGCACTGCCATGGACATCTCCCTTTCCCACAGCCAGGGTGGGATCCAGCAATAATCCTATAAATGCATGATTTTTCTAATCTCTCATGGTCATTAATGGGTTTCTACTTCAGCCACAGAGGACCAGGACTAGGCAAACTTAAGACCTTGCCCAGCACTCCTCAGGAAGCACATGGCTGCTGCAAAAGCTGAACACTCTCAGAATTCTGAGTCTCTCAACTCCAGCTCCTCCCCAACTAACTAGTTTGTCACATCAGCACAGAAGCCCTCTCTTTGTAAACATAAAGCCAAATGGAAAAGTTCATTTGTGCAAATCTCCATAAAGTCTGAGATAATCTGGACCACCACTTTTACTTATGTAAATGTCAGCAGAGAAAAAAAAAATAGGTTTGGATCAAAAAGACAAGTGGTAGTTAATACTCAGAGTAAAATGTACACGTTCCTTCCTGACCTTTATTAGATTTCTCTGAATATCTGCTGAACAAGAAAATTCCATCCATAGAAGTGACTACAGAAATCAAAAATCCTCTAAATTCTCAGGTAAGTGCTTGTACCTACAAACCCCTCCATTCCAAAGGGCACCCTCTTTGCAACCATGGGAGCTACCCAACCAGAGACCAGCAAAAAAAAGCAACAGAAAAGTAAAAGGAGAAATTCCCAAGAGTCACACAAGGAACTAAGGAGCAAAAATAAACTTTCAGAAAGAACAAAGCACACACAGAGTTCTCGACCTGCTCCAGGCCAAAAGAAGACCAACTAGACAAATTTGGGCAAACCCAAGTCTTCTCACTTCATAAAGTCTTCTTGTTATGAATTACAAGGAGAACACTAAAAGAAGCCACTGTCTGCTGTGGTGACTCCCCAGTCTCATTCAGCATCTCCAAGGCCCTCTTGCACCAACCAGCTGAAACATCTCCCAGTGGACTGCAACTGCAACCCCAGTCAATGGTGGGTTACAAGCCCAGCAAGGTGCTCCACCTGGAAAGGGAGGAGACCTTGTAGGCAGCAGGTTGGGCCATGCCTGGGCCAGTGCTTCTTGCACAGAGAGCAGTAAAAGGGAGCCTGGTGTTATTTTCAGAATGGCACTGCAAAGAAATGTCATTCCAGAAGTCTGATTGTGTGAAATCATCCCTTTGCCAGAGCCAAGGCAGGGTTGTTTAGCTTGCCTTCATAACCAAAATATAAAGAAATAAACAAACATCCACAGATAACAAATGAGGGTTGCCATACCACTGAATTTCTACTATTTCCAATATGCTATACATGACGTGATTCAAAAAGCCCAAACCACAGCACTGGTAAGATCAGATTGCTCATTTGATCTTTATAGAATGGAGGTTTTTAAGAGATTCAGATTTACTAAAGATGGCTCCAACTCCAACTGAAATCCAGCCAAGTCCTATAACGCAGGAAAAAATCCATAGCTGACTGCACCTAAACTGCATTTTCCTTTCTCTCTTTGCCCAAACCCTTCCTTGAGGTGCTGCTTTTCCATGTGCTACACCATAGGATACTGTATTTTATTCTTTTGTAGGTGCTAAACCACAGGACAAATCTAAACCAAAACCCAAGCTCACACCACAGAAGAATTCTCTCGGTGGACACATTCTGCAGGGAGCCTAAGAGCATATGGTGGGGTTTGTTAGGCACTTCTCCCAGCATGTAACTTCCCTACCCTATCAGCAAAAAAAGAAGTGAGCATCTGCATAATTCAAGCAAGCACTAGGATTCTGGCATTAGGTGTTCTTCCAGAGCCCACAGTGAATGTCAGCTCAGGCACAGAAAGCTCCTGGCAGGGCGGCTGGTCCAGCTGCCTCCTCATCCTCAGTCCTAGGGACAGTCTCAGCACACTTGGCTCTTTTAGTGCCTGTGGGTGATGATGGGGGGTCCACTTGGTCCCCCACACCTTGCCTGTCTTCCTGAAGATCTCACCCAGAGAACAGAGCACCTTGTACTTCTCTAAAAATCACATGTACCAAAGATACACTTGACCCAAAGTTACATAACTGCTACTCCAGAGCTATTTTTTAGCCAGACTCACCAGCCTTGCTATAAATCACCCCCAGATGCAGAGGCCAGACAAGATGTCACATTTATGTGCTCGGCTTTCTGCCTGCCACAAGAAAACGTTTGTGATATAGGCGACGTGTCTATTACCTCTCTGCCTCCCCTGGTTTTTAGGTGCATGACTGCTTTTCAGCACTGAGCAGCCTCCTGTACTACACCATCAACATACCCCGAGAGCCCAGAGCAGCCTACAGATGAGATGGCACATTCAGGGCTGTCCTTACACTCACAGCTCCTGTGACAAGCACCAGCTAGCTCCAAAAGCAGCCCCAGAGCACACTGCAGCAGGGAGTCCCACACTAATCTCCACAGAAGGGTAATAGCCTGTAATTTCAGCACTCCCTCTGTATTTGCAGGAACAGTAGTCAGCATCGTGATTACTCGTCCAATACACCCAGGTGCCAGTGTGAGGTCTCCTGTCTCCAACTGCAGCTATTGCCTCCTTTTAAGTAAATGCCTAAATCTTCCTGGAAACTTCTGCTCTGGCAATATCTAGAAGCAGCCAGTTTCACAGTCTGGAAACACCCCCCAGCTTTCTACCTTACTCTTTGTTATGCTTTTACTTCACCTTGTTTGCCACCCCGCAGTGCTGCTTCAACACCTTGCGGTGCCAGGCACTTCCATAGGCAGGACAGGTTTTTCATTCAAGTTCCTAAAGCAGCAATGTAAAGAACCCTTTTCTACTGGGATGAGAGCTTCTCATTTTGTACAGCACCTTCCCCAAAGCACAACCACTGACCAAGACAGCCACTGCTCACTGGGAAAGGCTCCTTGTGTTCCTGCACCTGCCCCATGCCCTCCGTGCAGAGCAGCAATCATTCCACTGCACTCTGGACACAGAGTCTGCTCCAGCTCAACCCGGCAGAGTCGTACCTTAGCTTCCAAACTCAGAATCACCCTGACATTGCCACAAACATTAGTTCTGCCAATTTCGACACACACAAACTTGCAGTCATTACAGCCAGAGAGATGGAAGCAGGGAGGAGGATTCCTGACTGAGATTACATTCCCAGTTGTGAATCTGTGGGGAACAGTTTCTAAAAAATTAGCTTCCAGAGTCAGTGTTTTAATTAGAACCCTCACCTAGATTTCTTACAGCTTTACAACATGTTTCTCTATCCCACACGGCATCTTTAAAACTCTCTTTGTACATTTCAGAACTACTGAACCTGGGGAGAATTTAATAGAAATCCCTTTGCTATGCTATAAGGAGAAGCATTACTTGAGACTTCAATTAGCAGCTGTCAATACTGAGCCATAGGAAATACTGAATAGTTTTCTTAACTTACTAGACAAAGTGCGTTTTGCTTTCTGACCTTCTGCACCCGAATGATACAACATACTTGAGCTGTTTAAAAGCTCTCTTCCAAAAAAAAACAGGCTCTGTGGTAATAAAACCCATTCCCTCGATCAATAGCCCTCGTGCTGCCCCAACCTGTATTCTCCCACTGAACACCCCTCTCCTTTGATGCAGAAATCACAGCGCTGTAATTTCCTGACCACTGCCATAAACCTGAAAGGCAGCATTAAGTTATTACGATTTCCTCCCATCCTGTGCAAGGCTTCCTGAGCTTTAAACACAAACGGAACTCAGGAAGCCGATACTAAATTGATTCCGTCCGCTGAGCCTCCATTTGCACGGTGACAGAGGCAAAAGCACGGCTGGATCACGCAAACTTCAAGCGAGCCGCGCACACGCTCCGTGCCTGGATTCACCTCCCGCGGCCGTACCCAGAAGGAATGAAGAGCAAGAGAACTCTTCCTACCGTTCAGCTGCCTGTAGACTATGTCTTCTAGGAGGGAGAGTCTCTTCAGCACTGCATCCTGGATGGAGGTGATGCCGTGGGCTGTCAAGTTGGCCACTTCTGCCCTGGGATGGATGTCATGGAAGGAGTCGCCGCTCTTGGCCGTGATGGGTCTGCACTTGGCCAGGAAGAGGACGAAACCAGCCACCGCGATCAAGTTTAACACCAGCAGGACTTTGACTCTCCTCAAAGAAGCCATCAAACTTCCCGAGGGGCACCTCCAGCCGCCGCACTGCCCGCAGGGGCTAGTGGAACGGGCCGGCAGCCGCCCGCCGCTGCGCGCACATCCCACGCCGCCGCACAGCGCGGGGAGCGCCTCGCCCCAGGCCGGCTCCGGGCTCGCCGCGGCGGGGAGCGGGGAGGGCTGCCGAGGAGAAGCGCCGCTGGCCGAGGCTCGCCGGAGCCCGCCCCGGGGCTAAGACCCCGCCGGAGAGATGCCGCCGCTGCCGGGGCCGCCCGCCCCGCTCCGCCCGCCGCGCAACTTCATGCCCCGCGCAGGGCGCCCGCGCCTCGGCTCCGTGGCGGCGGCGGGGCCGG
>JAOEGS010002016.1:0-45323 GCA_025447755.1 Corythornis vintsioides | reverse complement strand
CGCGGGGGGCGGGCCCCTGAGTGCATGCGGGGCGCCCCGCCGGGCCGCCGCCGGCCCGCCGCCGCCCGCCGCCCCTGAGAGACCGGCGGGGAGAAAGTTGCGGCGGTCGCCCACATGCGCGGCCCCGGCCGGCGGCTTGGGGAACGGCGCCGAGCGGAGGTGGGCGAAGAGAGTTTGAAGCGCTCGCCGGCGGGAAGATGGCGGAGCGGAGCTGAGAGCGGCGCCCGGCGAGCTCGGGCCGCCCCCGCCTTCCTCCGCAGCCCCCCGGACCCCCGCCGGACACATGCAGGCCAAAAAACGCTACCTGACGCTGCTCTCCGCCGGCACCTGTCTCGCCCTGCTGCTCTACCTGGGAGGCGTGCGGCTGCGGGCGGCCCGGCACCCGCCGCCCGGTAGCCGGCATGGCCCGCCCTCCCGTCCCGGCGCCGAGCGGCCCTGGCCCCGCTTCCCCGACGCCCTGCGGTCCTTCGCGCCCGCCGAGCGGCCGGGCCCCGAGGGCGGCGGCGGGCGCGTCTCTCCCCGGCAGCGGCGGGACGCCAGCGCCGGCCTCTACCGCGGGCGCCGCTGCCGCATGGAGTCCTGCTTCGACTTCGCCCAGTGCCGGAAGAACGGCTTCAAGGTCTACGTCTACCCGCAGCAGAAAGGGGAGAAGATCGCCGAGAGCTACCAGAACGTCCTGGCCGCCATCGAGGGCTCCCGCTTCTACACCTCCGACCCCGGGCAGGCATGCCTCTTCGTCCTTAGTCTGGACACGCTGGACCGGGACCAGCTCTCCCCCCAGTACGTTCACAACCTCCGCTCCAAGGTGCAGAGCCTCCACCTGTGGAACAACGGCAGAAATCACCTGATTTTTAATTTATACTCTGGCACCTGGCCCGACTACACCGAGGATGTGGGGTTCGACATCGGCCAGGCCATGCTGGCTAAAGCCAGCATCAGTACTGAAAACTTCAGACCCAACTTTGACGTTTCTATCCCACTCTTTTCTAAGGATCATCCTAGGACAGGAGGGGAGAAGGGATTTTTGAGGTTTAACACCATCCCTCCTCTCAGGAAGTACATGTTGGTATTCAAGGGGAAAAGGTACCTGACGGGGATAGGGTCAGACACCAGGAATGCCTTATATCACGTCCATAACGGAGAGGATGTTGTCCTCCTGACCACCTGCAAGCATGGCAAAGACTGGCAAAAGCACAAGGATTCGCGCTGCGATCGAGACAACGCCGAATACGAAAAGTAAGTGAGCGGTGCCCCGTCCCCGTGTGCGTGTCCCCAGGGCCACGGCGGCGGCCCCGGCTGCCGGCCAGATGTGGGCAGATGTGTGCCGCGGGGCCGGCGGCTGCTCGTGGGCCAGAGGCACTTTGCGATCTCCTTCGGGCAGGTCGATCGCTCCTCTGGTGCCCCGAGAGCCCATGAAAAGCTGCACAGCCTCCCGCAACTGCGGCGTTGCTCGCCCGGGGACCTGCGTCCACAGCCCTTGGGCTTTGCAAGCAGGGCCAGCGCCGAAGATGCTGCTGGAGGATGCTTGGCATCTGGCGCTGCCATTCGTCTGCCCAGTGCCTCTTAGGGCTGGTGCCCTTTGCCTTCCCGTGCTGAGGCAAAGTTGGTGCGAGTCCTCAGCCCTCTTTAGGGTGCATATGAGCCCAGCTCCCATAGTGGGTTAGTTGCTGAGGGTGGTTGTTGGGATGCTCTTTCTAAAAATCGCTGCCCGACGTCTGGCTAATGTCTGTGTATCTCTGCAGACGAGGCGGTGACTTGCCTTGCTGTCTTTTTCATCTCCTCAAACCAGCCCAGCATCAGTAAAGAAAGGAGGAAAAAGAAATGCTGACTGTGTTTCGCGTCCCGTGTCTTGAGTTTCTGGGTTTTTTTTACGTGTGAGAGGATGCACGGGCGGCTCAAACGCTGCCTGTGTTTCCTGTGAATGTCTGGTTTCTTGGCTTTCCCCAGTTTTTATTTGTTCGTAGTGTTACTGTGTAGCCAAATTTTGCGTTGCCGTTGTGCTGCCCTTCTCTTCCAGTCTGCTTTTCAGGTTTGTATGTATAGCTGCTGGGAAAATCGCTTCCTGGGAAGTACCTCCAGGACTGTGATGCTGACTAAGCCTTTTGCAACTGATTAGTTCATTTAAATGCCGACCACCGCTACGCTTGCTGCAGAGTCTGTGTCTGTGTATGAAGTTTTTCTCATGAGAATGTTTGCTGTGTAGAGGGAGTCAGACACTGGATTAAAACAGACCAGCCGTGTAGTGCTGAGTACCGTGCAGTGGAGCTGCACCGAGAGCTGCCGGCGGCTGGAGGGGTTTGTGATGCACAGAGGAACGTGGGTGGAAAAATACTTCTGGAGAGCAGTGGAGAAGGAAGTACAGTGGCATTAATGCTGATCAAAATTTCCAGCTGGCTGCCTGTTTCTCCACCGAAACTAGCCACTGGGGGTTGGGAGAGACTGGGAAGGTCAGCACGGCAACGCCGGGAAGTCTGCATGTGCCTGGGGGAATTCTGCTCACCCTCTAGTTACTGTAAATCTGCAGAGGGGGAGGAAGCAGCAGTGCAGGTCCTTGGTGGTCTTTTAGTCTCGTTCGTTTTCACAGAACGGTGAGCAGTGAAATGCTGGACACGTGGAAGTGGTACAGCGGCCGTACTGAGCAGAGATGCTAAGCCAGCTCACATTATTTGTGACCTGGGAGTTCCTTTAGCCTGTGGTCTCTCTTAGGGAATATTTTTTTGGGGGGAAGAAAGGAGACTTGACAGCTACAGCCTTGCAGACTCTGCTGGTTTTTGGCATAAATGTTGTCAATGGGAACAAATGCACAGATAGGAAAAGCCCTGGTTATTTGCTGTGTTCTACAGCATCTGTGCTGTCAAGTTGTCATAAAAACAAACATCCCCACCTGTGGTTTGATGTGAATAAGGCCACATTCAGTGTTTTTACAGCTATGCCATTTGGTCTAATAAAAAATAGACCTCTCCCTATAAGCTCTGCAGCTTATTTTGTAGCAGTGTCTTTGCTGCTTGTTTTGTAGCAAAGGGTGTAGGTAACAACCCTCCGGGGATAGGGGAGCCTGAACCCAGCCGGTTGGCTGTGCTATTCATACAAACCCCACGTTTGCTGCTGAGATACAGCTGTGGCTGGAGTGGGCTGCGAGGTCTTCAACGTTTGTTACAATGCTGCTGTTAAAGACAGGAGGTAAAAAAAGACGATTAGGAGAAAATCAGAATCTGACCCCAGGAACCGAGGCAGGCTGGAACTCTGGCCACAGAGATGAACAGCTCTGGCAAGCCAGTGCTAATGCTGAAGCTCTTTAACCTGGCATCTTATCTGGACGAGCGCAGCTGCCAGAGCGAGCTGCTGCCCTTTCGTGCTCCTGCTCGGGTGGATTCCCAGAGAAGTGTGCCATCTGCTGAGCTCCCGGCTCCGCGGCCTGCCTTGGCACACGCTCTCCGGGGCGGACGGACCTGCCTGGCTCTCTGCTCTCTCTACATCCCACAGGGTCACGGCCTCGGGGTAGAGCTCAGCCGGGTGAAATCTTCTGTGCATATCGGTGCAACCCAGGTGTGAAAGCTCGGAGCAGGGGCTTGGCTATTCCCCCCTCCCAAAGCAGCATCCCAGCATCAGTGAGCCTGTAGGGCTTAGGAAAGAAAAGTCTCTAAATTCAGCTGGGCCTTGAAAACTGCACACAGAGCTGCTCTCATGAGGCTTTTAGGGCTTGGGTTCAACAATGCATCCTAAAGGCTTTAATCAAAAAGGAGAGAGATGCATTCTTCAAGACATGTATAATTTGTGTATCCATATAGGGTTGGGAAAGTCACCTGTCGCTCTTCTGTGCCTGTTTTCCCATCCTCTGCTCTAACACTTAGACCATTTCACTTTGTGTGAAAGGCAGGAGTGTGGGTGCCCTGGCCATGCAGAGCTGGGCCCAAGATACTGATCCTTGCCAGGGTGAAATATGGATGATTGGCTCTAGGTAGAGGCCTTGCCAAGCCCCATAAATTTAATGACTGGCTTTTAAGACATGATAATCTAGTGTCACATTGTGTTATGCTTGGTGGCAGTGCATGTTATAAGTTGGTTGTGATGGGGTTTCATCTATCACACAACATTTGATGTTGGGTTTGAACAAGGTCCAAATAGTCCCAGCAGTCCACAGAGTGAGTTGCTTCCTCTCTAGGAGATTGAAAAAGCCAAGAAAGGTGACCCCCTGCCTGGTGGAAAATGTGTAGAATGTCTTACTTCATTTGAAGGAAGGAGGGAAGGGCATGTGCATATTTGACCATCTCCCTGAATTGTCTTGAAACATCCATCTGTATGTTACAGCTAATTAATTTGCATCCCAGTTATTCATCTCGACAGATAAAGCTGATGCAGACGAAAATGATTTGCGTTATCATTATTAGACTACTAGCAAAGAGAATATAAAGGAAAACAAATAAAAACTTTGTTTTTTACAGTGCCCTTGACTGTCCAAGTTGGCCTCTGTCACCTAGCATAGCTGGGCTTTCTGAATCCCTTCATGGTAGCATTTCGGCATCAAGCTTTCTGTTTCACAAAGGGTTAAGCAAATAAACAGTGCTACTGCTGAAGTTTGAAGACAGCCTCCTAAATGTTTAATGGCAGTCTAAATATATACATATGTACAGTGTGTTTTAAACAAAGGCAAAATTCATGTACAGGCTTAACTGGTTCCAAATAATTGCTTTTTGGAAGGTAATATAAATAAATATGGATACCGAAAGAAGTGAAGGAATCTAGTAAAGCTAGATGGAGAGACTTGCACTAAAATGTGAATATTTCTAGGAAAGTAAATGTCTGTCACCTGTGGTGTATCACTTGATCTGCAGTAACTCTGTCCTTGGAAGGTGGAGAGAGTAATTATACCCTAAAACATAAGGTCTCATCGAAAGCTCATTTGAGGAGGCTTTTTGCTCATATCTGTGCAAGATAGCTGAAGTTAATGGTAGTAATGAAACAAAGGGGTAAAACAAATAATAAACAGGGTTGGAGAGAATGGGATGGAGAAGGGAAAATGAGAAAAAAAGGTTATCTTTTGAGAAATGTGAACTTAAGGTGGAGAGTGATTAGTGTAGCAAGGTGTTTTTATAGACTTAGGTTTCTCTACTAGTAGTTGCTCAGACAGCCTGTGTGATCAAGACTGAACTAAGAAAGGCAGGCAAAATATGCAGGACCTCATGAGGTGGGACTAGTTCTGCAAGAGGAGGTTGGAGGTGTGTGGTTGAGGAGGAGCCTATGGAAGAACCTACCTGGAGCTGCTGGGAGGCTGGCAGGAGAGAGCAGCAGCTTGCTGCGTGCTGGTGCCTGTGAGACAGCTCTGAGGGCACAGGGCAGCAGCGAGCAGGTTTGTCTGTGTACTTCTACACGTGAAAATATCCAGTGAACGTTTCCACTTGTGTCTGGTACCTGGTAGGTTTACGTGGCATGCTCTGTACTGGTGGAATATGTGTCAGTCACAGCTGAACCTCCTGCCAGTGGAAGTGTTGTCCTGACCAAAGGTTACAGTTGTGCAGTAACACACAGTGGGAAGAAAAGCAACTTTTAGTTTCAGTTCTTTCCCACCAGGAATAAAATGAATATTTACAAAAAAACCAACCAAACGAAGATACTAACAAGTGGTAGATTTAGACACTAGGGATGACTTTGCCACTGATGACCATCATGAACATATGAACAAAGGCTTGATAATCTAGGTGCTGCATACACATGTATGTGTGTGTTTTGAACAAAAGCAAAGTTCTTCTATTCATTCTATTTTCAGTGTATTGTATTAAAATATAAATAGAACTGCCACACTTAACCACTTCCTGAATTATTTTCAGGTTTATTGGAACGCCTTCACAAGTCGTCTCCTTTGCAGGCATTTAAGATGGGTCTGAGAAATCACCCAGGTTCAGGGTGGCTGTTGTCTGGGACATCTGAACTGAGATGGGAACCAGCCTGTGCATCTTGTATATCACCAGGCTGCTTTGGGAGCTTGGCTGAAACTCAAGAACTACTGAGAGAGCTTGGGCATTTTCCCAGAGTGTCTTGGCTCCTGCAGAGACCTTTCCCCACCAGACTGCTTTTTTATTTTAATATCAATTTTCAAGAAACTGGAAATTTGCCTGGTTTACTGTGTGTTTATCCCAAAATGCAGCAAGCAGGTAAATAACAAAACTTTAATGTATGTCCAAGCAATATGGGATTTGCTCTATGGTGTTCCTCCTCCTGCTCTCTGCATGCACTGCAGAGTGCCCTGATGTGCCTGTCAGCGCTGATTTAATGCAGGCGGTGCCCTGAGGTGTTTGGGAGCTTCCACCCGGGAGGCTCAGGGCTGATGCCCTTGGCGAGAGCTGAGAACAGGTGACAGGAGCACCCCCGAGCTCCTGGCCAGAGGTGCAGTCTTCAGCCTGACCATTAGTACCGGGCTTTTTCTCCTCAGAAGAGGGTGGGTGTGTGTGCAGAGCGCGTTTCAGTGCGGCGGCAAACACGGGGTTTGTAGGGTCAGGCCCTGGCAGAGGAGCCCACCCTGCCTGCGGGCCTTAAAACAGGCGCCCTCCTAACCTCAAGTAATTAAGTTTTCTTGTGGGGCGAGTTATTATTATAATTGCTTGCCCCAGGCTTCTCTGTGTCTTTCTGTGAAGCATCACATATGAGGCTCAGTGGTGACAAAGCGTTCCAGTAGATGGCTGATCTGGTCTGGAGCAGATGCTTTCTGGATGCAGAAATGTAGGTGAACACTGCTTGCATGGCTGGGGGGAGCTCTGCTTTTATTTTTCCTACCTGGGAAAATTGTTCTAGGATAATTTATTATCACTGAAGAGACGCTCAGTGATAGAACCCAAACAAAAAAAAAAATGATCTGAGTAATTTTAAGTAGCATTAATCCTGAAACTAGCTCGAAGGGTTTATTGAAGACAGATCAGAACTGAGCTAAAAATGATGTTTCCAGCTACCGTCTCTGGTCACAACGGAGCCCTGCCATGGCCCCAGGGAGGGGCCCTCAGCACGAAGGTGCTGCAGATCATCCTGTGGTGCCCCTGCCTTCTTGCTCTGACAGGGAAAACCCTGACTTATGCAGGACTTTTTATCCCAGCCTAAGGTGAGCTTCACTAAAACTGCTCCTAAGGGAGAGGTATGAATCTGGGGTTTTGCAGGCTTGCATGCTGTTGCCTGCTGCTCCCCACTGCCTTGGAAGTGTTCCCAGCCATGGACCTCTTTGCATCTGTGCAGCTCCCCATGAAGATGGGATTGAACAAAAGGAGTTTCATCTCGAGACAAACCCTAGAAAAAAATGCTACTGGTTTGATTCTGTTGGAAATAATCCTTCTGCCCCACATACAGCCCTGGAACAGCCCACTGGAAAGTAGATAGGCAGCCGCTTGTGGGAGAGGGAGGTAAATGAAACTGGTCTGCACGAAGCACTTATTTACTCAACAGATGTGAGTCAAGAGAATGTGCTGTAATCTGATGATTTCTGGAGTATTATCTGTGATTGTTTTCCCTTTCTCTCTGCAGGGTTTCTTTCAGAAAATCCACAGACTTCTGTGGTCTTGGGTAAACAAACCATTTTGCTAACCAGAGAAAAATAATCGGTAGGTACGTAGCTAACTGGCCTGTGAAGGGAGTTAATGCCGTGTTCTGTGCTGCTGAGGGGACTGACTCGTCAAGGACTTGGCTATATCTAGATGGTGATGCAAGATACACACTCCTGTCCCATGTTGTATGGAGATTAGTTCAGCATGTGGGAATGTGTGAGTATAACTTCAGGGTATATTTAAGATTTTGCAGCTTTCCATGTTGCCAAATATTTTGGGACATAAAGGTTTCAAAACTTCTATGGTTTATACTGAGCAGTAGATTTGTTCCTCGTATTCACCCACTGTGCTTTGCCTTTGTATCGGGTTTTGTGTTGCACTTTTTTAATTCCAAATTTCAGGAGGAGGCAGGACATATGACTGCCTTGCAGTTAATTTAGGAGCCTCCTCAATCAATTGGTGCGATCACTGATGGTACATAATGCTGAGAGAACTCATTCCCACATCTCTGGAGGGACAGGAGTGGCCAGTGGCACCAGGCATGCACAGGGGCAATTAAAGCACCAGGCCAGAGGGTGGTGGAAGTCATTTATTTCTTTCACTTACAGAGCAAATGATAATTTATGACATCTGCCACCCAGTGCACTGGAAGAAGGCAGGGCGTGCTGGGAGCAGTCCCTGGCCTGGTGGTGAGTGCAGGCGCGCAGGGCCTGGGGGTGGCTTGGATGCAGGGATCAGCACACTGGTGGTGCAGGAGAAGCTAGTTTAAGGAATGAATTACAAATGAGAACAAAAGAGAGGAGATTTGTTTCACATGAGAAGAGGGAAGTAACGCTTTAAGAAATAAAGGCTCTATCTCAGCAAAATGTTGTGCCTAGCTGCTTTGCTGGGAAAGAACTGGTGTGAATGCTGCCAGGCTGATGGCTTTCCAAATGCAGTCTGACTTCCTAAACTGTTTTTGTTTCTTAGAATAAGAAAACATAACTTTAAGCCAGTCAGGAGGGTTAGGCCTGCTCAATAACAAGAAAAATAAGATGCCATTTTCTATAAACATCTCATGTTTTCTCTGCTTATCTCTCCCATTGCATCTCACTGAGATTTCACCTCAGATTTTTGGGTGGTCTAGTGCAGTCTTTCAGCAAGGATGCAGACAGGTGTTCCCTGAAAGGTGGTAGAGTTGGGGTGTTTGTGTTGCTTAAATCAGGCTTCTGTTTCATATTCCAGTATGATGGACTACTCTGCACTCTTGGAGTCCCTGAGTGAAGTGTGGGGCTGGCAGGGTTGTCTCAGGAACTCCTGCCTTCTGCCTGCAACATGTGGTCTCGGGACCAGGACTGCCACTGGCCACTGTGATTGCATTTTGTACACCTTTAAAATGGGGAAGATGGCTTTGCTTTCCCTAAGCTTTTCTGGGGGTTACTTTTATGTTTTATAAAGGTTTAGAGAAAGGTCTATGTAAACTGAAGAGTTATTCACGAATGTTTTCTGTCCCCCCTTCTCAGGAAGCATCAGTGAGTGTAGGTCTGAACTGTGACTTTCTGATGAAAGGTGGTATTAGTCAGAAGCAGCATGTGGCAGCTCTCCTTTGCATATACTGGGGAGGAAATCCCTATAAAAGCTTTTTTGGGGCTTTGAACTTGTGCCAGGTCAGGTTAAGTGGTCACATTTGGTATATGAGCCTTTTAACTCTCCTTGCTTCACTGAGACACTAGCAAAGGCCACCACTTTTCCAGGTGCTGAAGCACTGCCATTTCCAACTGCTCCTCCAAGGGCTCTTGTGGTGTAGTTAGCAAATGCAGTAGCTCTTCTGCCTTAAGTTGACTTTTTTTCCTCCCATAATGTTTTCTAGTCCAGAAATACACAAAAACAAAATAATTCCTGGCTTCTTAAGTGAATTTTATGTTCATTCACTTTTTTCCCCTCTAATATACTCTTTGTGTTTATGAATGAAACAGAATTAGGGCTAATTTAGTTGATTGGCTGCAAAACAAAAGTATTCAATTCTAAGAATGGGAAATGAGACGGCCTTTCTAAAATGTTACTTCTTTGCATAATTGTAATAGATTATAATTATACAGTCGGATGTTTAGCAGTGGATTTGCTGTAAACACGGTCATGGGAAATGTCTTGTTGCTCACTTGTGTGGTTCAAATCCCAGTGTGGTCCTGTCGATGGCTGTACCAGCATCTCTAATGACGTTTTTTCCTTGGGCAGGTTGGCATGTTACAGAAAATGTTCTCCAGCTCCCCCCCCAGCTCCTCCCACTGAATTACCGCCGGTCGATCGGTCATGTCAAACCGTTGACACAGATCAATGAGATCAATCATTCCTCAGCTCCTAAACAACACTGAGAGCACGATGCTGACAGGCTGTGCAGAGCCATACTGGCAGCAATTCCTGCATGGAAATTCATACTGTAATGTTTGCAAAGCGTACGTGGGGGACTCTGTCCTGTTAATAATTAGTTCTCTGAGGCTGTAAAAAGGAGCATGATACAAATTGTTTCCTACAACTGCAGTATGTGTTATGACCCCTACGGCCATCAGGCTGATGGAGAGCATCACCAGCCCAACAGCAGTGCTGGAGGAGGGCGAGCATGGCAGAGTTTGGTTAGGAATCCTGATTTTCTTCATTCTCCTAGAAGATTTTGAACTTTCAGTGCTGGTTTTTTTTTCCCCTGCAAATAATTGCAGATGTTTTATCTGAATACTAGAATTCCTGGTGCAATCAGGTAGTTCAGAGTGTAACTGCTAGAAAGCCCGTCAAAATTGTACTTGCTGTAGTCTGCAAGAATAAAATCAGAGGTTGCTTCTAGAAATCAGAACCTTTATCTGAAGGGAAGGACAAATCTTTGTTTATAGTGTCTGAATATATTTCTCTGAAGGCTTGTTTGGGTGTGTCTGCTCATAGACTCAATCAGCTGCTTCAGGAAGATAAACACATAAATGTTTCATCTCCTTGATTTGCCACCAACCATTGTTTTGGGTGCTAGCAGATTTTTCTTTTAATTAAATATAATGTACCTAATCCTAATGGGAAACATAATTATAGGATTTTGTTTTTAATACTGTGATTTTTGGAATTGTTTTATAAAGAAGAGCAACATTTCCCCCTTAAGAGCTGTTTGAAAACGAGCAAACAAAATAAAAAAACCCCGCCAAAGTACACTTTGCTAAAAGCAATAAATCTCAGACAAGCAGCTGAAAAAAAAGCATCTGATATGTTGGAGCAGCAATACAGCTGAAAATTAATGATCAGTAAGTTGGTGCTGCAAGAGAGTGAATGCATTATGGATTTGAGGAGACGCCTATAGCTTATTAAATGTCAGCAAGTTTTAGCATAAGCAGTAGAAAACCCCCACCAGAAAATGTAAAATGGTGCAATGTGTGCTTGGAGGATGCAGTGCCAGGAAGGATGTGGGAGCCATGTGTGCGACTGAAACGTAAGGAAGTGCTTTGCAAGATCAGGGACTGGATCGCGTGCTCAGCTCCCTCGGTTTCTCATCGGAGGGAGGTAAACGTTCCGCTAAGGCCTGACTGTAAACCCCTGCACGAGGGGGGATGTATGACTGTTTGAAATCATTTAAAACAAATAACATCCCTTCACCCTCCCACTCTCTCAATGCTTTTTCTCCTAAAACCGAAAGGTAAGGCTACTACTTGAATTGTAATGGAATAATATATCAAGTGAGTGATCACATCAGGCACGGACACTTACCAAATCACAGCGAGATAACTGTGAATAACTCTCTAGTTTCAACAATTTGCATGGCCATTAACAATTGATGGGTTTCCCTTAGAACTGCATTATCTATGGCAGCGGGATCTATTCCCGTGCACTGCTTCTGCATACTAAGTGCCAGAGAAATTCTCAGAAGTGAGGGTAATAAAAAACCTGATAGCAGCAAGGTGAATGAAGCAGGTAGGGATTTCAAGGCAACATTTTCATGCACCATTTTTGAAGTGGAGAAATATTTCAGGCGGTCACACATTTTCATAACTGCTCTCGCCCTCTTCCCAGCCTAGTTTTTCTTCCAACTACAGTTCTGCAAGTTGTAACTCCAGCTGGTGTCAGGCTTCCCTTCACTGCTTGGTGTCGTCTCAGGCTTGATGATCACTCTGGCATGTGGAGTGATTTCAGCAAGATTTTAAAATACGTTTAGTTTTAGTTTGGGATTGGACACGTGTCTTGAAGAGCTTTTATGCATATTTGACAAAAGATGAAACCTAATTTTTGAGGCCTAGATTTCTGAGTGGCTCTTTCATGGGAGTGATTTCAGGCAAATGTCAAAGATGTGCTTTCCTTATGAAAACCATGCCATTATTTTAATAAACATATGACACATCCCTTGCTTCTAGTGTTTTCATCTCTGGCTGACAACACGTCACATCTTTCCAGATTCCTCCATCAGGCTGACTTTTCCATCCCCAAGTGTCTGTTTTTTTTTTTTTTCTTTTTTTTTCCCCTCCTTCTCTCTCTTTTTATTTCTCTTTCTATTCCCTCTCCCCCTTTCTTTTCCTGGTGCTATTGCAACAAGATTAAAGTGCCCGAGTGACGCATGGAGGGAAGAGCTGGGATAATCAAAGTGAGAGCGGTGGAGCTGTGTGAAGGCAAGTAGGTGACACATCAAAGCTGGTGGGTACAGGCACTTACTGCTCTCCTTTCTCCTCATAAATGACCCCCCGCCATAAACAGAATTCCTGGGGTTAATGTATGAGCTCACAGCTCACACGTACACAAATGTGATTGCTTTTCTATGCTTCCCAAAATTTAGAGAATGGAAATAATGTCTCTTTGTTCCTTGGAAGATGGCTTCTGGAGACTTGGTGTGTTGGAAAATAAGTACCTGAGTTGTTGATAGTGAGGTGGTCATTTGCCTTCAGCTGAGAACAACCCAAATGCCTTATTGTCACATCTAACCATAAATGCTGTTCCTGGCTTGAAGATCTGAGCAGTGCCTGACTGCCTCAGTCTGGGCCTCCCATGGGCAGACACCCAGTGAGTCTTGTCTTGGCCCATTGTCTGGGCAGGTATCTGCCCCTCACCTGGCCACATGCAGATGCTGCTCCTGGAGCTCTGCATCCAGTGCAGGGACTTCAAAAGCCCTCAGCACAAGGTAAGCTCCAAATCCCCATTCATCTCTGAACGTTATGAGCACGTCTCTCGTTGTGGAGCTAACCCGTGGGCCTGGCTATTTTCTCAGCTGCTGCCTCTGCCCACATAGTCCACTCAAACTCTGTGGAGCTCAGAGGTTGAGCACCCTATGGTCTGGATGGACTCTTGTTCTGTGTTTGTGCAAGGGGGTCCTGGCTCCTTGTCTTAACTGTTTGTTCTAAAGGTGTCAGAAAATCATTGCACTTTGCACCTGCCAAACTCTTTCTGACAAAGTTCACAATAAAATAACTAATTGTGAGATTATCTGTGTTGTTTGGGTGTAAAACTGGAGACTGAAGGATTTAGAGACACTGGTGTGATCCCCCATTGCTCCGTTAATGTGCTTACTAGTTGTAGCAATAGTTCTTACTTTGCGTCTCAGTGTAGCCATGTTTCACAATAATCAATGTGCTGATTACTGTAATTGCATTTTCTGGTACCCTGGTCTTATAATTAACTGACTGGGCTAATAAAGCATGGAATCTAATGAATATTTGTGAACAAACGTCATTAGGAAGTAGGTTGAGTATAGGCACTGGGGGAGGAGAATAGAGGAGACCCTCAGTTTTGATAATTGCACATACAGAAACCTGGAAATGAATAGGTGGGTGAAGAAGCCATCCCAGCACTACTTACCTTGTAGTTTCTGCTGCACCATTGTTGTTGAAATGCCTCTTTAAAAAAAACCTGTCTAGAAGAAGCCTCCCCACTGCAGTGAGATTCTGTGTACACAATTTCAGTCTGTTTTGCAGAACATAAAAGCATTATCAGGCATGATGTTGAAAACTGAATTTACAATGTAAGGCTGGTATCTGCCTTAAGTAATAAGTGTCTATTGTCACCCCATGATTGGATCTTAATACAATTAAAATGAAAAAGGAAACTGCCATTGAAAATGGGAAATAGATTTCCGAGTGTTGCCTCTGGGGGGTGGATGGCTGACATCTGGCAGCTGCTGGAAAGTTGGCTGGTTTTTAGTGTCCTTGAGGAGCTGTGTCCCATTTTTGCTGTATTGGGTGTGCTTTGCTTGCCACCCTCTGGTTGTGTCCTGGCGTTTCAGATGTGTGTTCCTCATCTGAGGCTTGGGATCTGGTCCTGCGTGCTCTGTCAGGCCATTTGGGAGCATGGTGTCTGTCAACAGTTGAAAGATCTGGTTGGTTTTGGATGGCTGCTTTGTTGTAAGGTCACCAGAAATCACTTTACACCTCCTTTCCTTCTGCCCCTTCTTCTCCCATCTTTAAGCAACTTGACTCTAGTTACAGGTTTTCTTGGCTGATTCGTGCCTGTGTCTCTTTTTAAGAGTCCTTAACTCCTGCTGCCTCCCATCCCCTTATTTTTAAGCTTTTAGTTGTCTGCAAAGTTTGGTATTAATGTTTCATGGAAACATACATGTGAGGAGCTTTGCTCAGAGAGCACCAGCCCTGAGCAATAGGCTTATGAGTGGCTGCTCTTGCAGCAGGAGCTGGGAGGGGAGAGGGTCTTTCAGCAGCCTACAGTTCATGCATATGCTTCCTACCTGCTGGTTTCAAACGTTATTGATTTTTATGCATTTATTGTTTTTAATTAAAAGCAGGGCTGCTTACAGCAGCGCTCTCAGAGATTGCTCCTCCTCCCTGAAACGCAATAGGCATCTGGTATTTGTTTTGTATAACACAATCCTCATAAAATGAAGAGTAATAAAACATAATTATCTGTAAATGCTTGTTTTATAAGCCTAAGAATTAACTCGTTTCTGCCTTGTTTAGGCCTATTTGTAAGATAAAGGATGCCTTTGTAAGATTTTAGCCCTTCTCTGGATCAGCAGAGAATTAGTTATTCCAGTGTTTTAGACCCTGGTGTGTAAGGTGGTGTGAGTGGAGGCACTGGACAGTGCTGGTGGATCTCTAGAAGTGGGAAAAGGCTTTTTCTGTTTCTTTTGGAAAATTTTCCCTTCCAAACAATGGGTTTTGTTTGAAGTCTTTATCAAAGTAAGAGGGAGGAAAATTTGTGGGCCACAAGAACAAGGTTCTGAGCTCTGGGCCCTAAAGTTGGGGTTCAGTCCCTTTCTGCACACTGCTTACCCTTGGCAGCATGAAGGGCAGTTATGTACACCCACACCACAGTGGTGCTTGGACTCATTGATTTGGCCTCTGTTGCTTTTCTGACAGACCTTAACTGCTGTCCTATCTTCATTCTCCTTGGAGCGTTGCTGACTTGATCCACCTCCAGTCTGGTAATCAGGACTCCCAGCACAGTATTCAGCAGATTTGAAGAGCTAGTTATACCCATTTCATCTTAGATTTGTTGTTTGCTCTTTGTCTGTAGGGCAGTATGCCTTCTTGTCTTTAGCTTGCTATAACCCTGCAAAAGCCATTCCCTCCACCACGTGCTAGCAGGTTGGGTTTTTTTCTGGGAAGAAGTGAAACGAGACCATGCAAGTGGTGGCTTTTATAAAGGTAAAGTGTGGAAACCAGATCCTTTTCTAAAACTCAGTCTAAGCCTATTTGTTTATTTTTCTTTAAAAAAGTAATAACCAAAACTCCACTTTTTTTTTTTGTAATGAAAACTAAGAGCTCTGGGGCTGCGAGGCATCCTCAGTTCCATCGTGCTTTGGAATATGTTTGCTCTGACCCTTATTCTTTGCACAATTAATTAAAGTGATAGGAGAGGAAATACAGCTTCACTCAGCTTTTATGTGAACTGCAGCCTTCTCAAAAGCAGATATGACTTAGGTATTGCTTTCTCTCTGCAAGGAGAGCCTTGTAATTTTTTAATCTTGATTAGCAGTTGCTTTTGTTGTTCCCTGAGTCTCAGAAACAATGAGATTGGGATCTCGTAACAAATTGCTGAATGATACCTTGGCAGAGAGAGAAATCTCTCCCTCTTGAACAGCCTCACTGCCTTCATCTTTTGGTCTGCAGAGAGGCTGTGATGATGCAGCCCTGGGCACAGTGACCCACAGCTGGGGCTGGGAGATGCTGGCCCAGCAATCCCTGCCTCCTGGGCAGCAGCAGTGTCCAGGCACAGCCCTGTGCTCATCTGCTGCTGCCGTGTTTGGAGTTATTTACTCAAAAGACATTTTCCTTGAAACACGCTTTTCTTGTCCTCCCGTTTGGGGATACTGGTGTAATCTGTGTTGCTGGCTTTAGCAGTGTAACAGTGCTGTTGTGGCTGCTCTGGCTCTTTAGCCAGCCAAGGGCCAGCAACAGCAGGAAAGGTATTGGAGGCTCCTGGCTGCCTTTTATGAGCTTATGTTATTTTTCATGGCCAGAAGTCTTTGATCTATGCAGATAGAAGCCTGTACTCCTCCAGAGAAGCAGAGGATGGGTGCCAGATTGCAGGTTGATGTGCAAATGAGTCCTTTTGCAGCAAAGGAGTGCTCTCATATGTGAGCTAAATGTTTCTGGTATGTCAGAGGCTGCAGAGTACAGCTACAAGTCAAATGGTCCAAAGTGTTTGATAGCCCAACACAGTTTTTAATGCAAGATCTGGAATGGTTTTTTTTCCTGGGTGATTGCTTCTCATGTGTAGAATTGGGAGAGATCTCCCTGGAAGAGTCTACTGGTCATAATTAATGTCTGAAAAATGTTCTGACACCTGTGTTGCTTTTCATTCACAGCAGTGTAATTGTATTTTAAAGCTTGGGTAGCTTCTGCTGCAGATTCCTCACTTCTCCAGAATAAAGGGGTTTCAATTTACCAGTGTAGATGTGTGTGGGGAACACCCTCTCCCCCCAGGTCATTCACTTCAGTCCTGCTCTCTGTGATGTGGACTTGTTATTTGTTCTCTCCCTCATTGTGTTCAGGTGGCAGAGTTGGGTGCGTTTTTCTTCACGTGACAAAGTGAAATCCTGTTATTTGCACACATTCTGTGGCACATGTCTTCAAAGTATCTAGGCAACCTTTATGTGAATGACACTTAAACTCTCCCATTATTATGAGTATGGTCCTATGAAGAGAAGTAGGGTGAAAAAGGAGGGAGGTAAGAGCTGGCTTGAGCTCACTTTGGGCAGCTTGAGACAGTTGTGTCTTTTTGTAGCAAGTACAGTACACTGAGTACCTCTGCTCCCATACACTTTATCCCTCTACTTCAAACTGTTGTGTTTTTCTTTTGAGCTTGAGCAGGCATGGAGATCTCCTGGCTCTGCTGGAGCTGATGGTGGAGCTGCCAGGAGAGGGGGATTTCAGGTCTTCTGCAATCTGGAGCCAAGCAATAGATTTCCTTGTGTGGTTCTCCAGGCCAGGCTCAGGAGGATGAGTGCTCCATAGTTTTTACAGCTGCAGCCTTGGGAGATATGTGTATATGAAAGCTTTTGAGATCAGCTGTGCCCCTCAGAAAACAAGAGTTGAATGGGAGGCTTGAAAGACTTGAGGAATCCACCATTGCTCTATTGTTTATTTTCACCCCATCAAGGAAGAAGTAAAGAGTACTCAGAAGAGATTCTTTGAATAGGTGTGTTGTGGGGTTAGGTGTGACCATGGCCCATCAACAGTTCAGATGGAGCAGGCATCACTACTGCAGTGGTGTGAACTCTGACTGGGAATTTGTCTCTGAAGTCAAAGCCACTCACATACTCTGCACAGGGAGTGATTTGGCGCCAGAATTGGTGTCGGCACAGCTCTGGCTTCGTTAGATCAAGCAGCAATCCTCAGGGGAAGAGGCAGTGCCAGTGTAAATGCCACACCACGTGCTGCGTCTGGTTTGGCAGAAATGTGATTTGTGTCCTTTTACTGAATACTAATCACTAATCTAATTGGGGTTGCCAGATGATCTCCAGTGTCTGCATTGGTGTTAGTGATGTAGGTCAGGGTGGTTGGCCTGTAGTTTCATCAGAAAACTCAAACTTTTTTGCATAATCCTGTTCAGCTGTGGTTTGACAGCAGTGGGGCTTTGGTTATCTCATTACTATCCCTTGAGGATAGGATGATAGAGAAGCTTCTGCCTATTACTGAGCCCTCTTACTGGCAGAGTTCAACATATGACCAGATATTCTCTGATGCCTTGAAACACACACCCCACCTTGGTTGTGTGATCTACATGGGCCGTGACTGGTGTGTGTGTAACTCAGGACATCAAGCCCTGCATTTTCTTTTAAATAGCCCACAGCTCTCTTATGAAAGCACAACAGAACCACCCACCCCTGCCCCTCAACATGCAACACACAAATCTCACTGACTCCCATGGCCTGGCCTGGTGCTTTTCACTGCATGATGTGTCCCCTGTCCCGCTCTAAAAGGATGGGATGTTGGGAGGACAGGTGCCAAAAGACTGGGCCTATGGTTTGGGGAGGTAAAATGTTGGGTATCTGTGGTTTGTATTTGCTAGGAGGTGATTCCCTAGGGCTCCCATTGCATTTGATGTCAGCCTAAATATCCATGACTGTGGTGGCATCTTCCCACATGGCAGCTGGGCTGTTCCAAAGGAGGAGGCTGAGCTGGCACCTTCTAGGATGGGAGGTACCATACACCATTGTCACCCCAAGCACTGGGTTTTTGGAGTTGGTGGCCCCAGGCAGCTCACTGAGGTGGTGCAGAACAGAAAATGAAGCTCAGGCTTCTCACACGTCTGTGGATCTCCTTCCCCATCCTCGTGTCGTCCCTCTGGTCTTTATCAATAACTGAACCTGAGTGACTAGTGACAGTGGGACAGTGAGCAGAGCTGTTTCTAAGGGAAGGCCGAAAGGGAGAAGTTGGGAATGGCCTAGACAAATATATATACATATAAACATATATAAAATGTGGGGAGGGAGAAACCTGATTTCTGTGTTTGAATGCTTTGTGCAGTAAGCAAAAGCTGCCTGTCACAAGGCAAAACAACTGCCTTTGTAGCCAGAGGTTGGTTGGTTTTGGTTTTTTTTTTGTTCTGCTGTGAAGAACAGTGTGATTCCTTATGAGACATTTTAGGGGCAGCAGGGAGGAATCACATGCACTAAACCAAAAATCATACTGTAATTGGATAGAGTGCATGGTGTTGCTAGTAATGTATACATAAATAGAGACTCCACACTCGGCTCCTCTGTGGAAGACCAGTCTTCTATATTTATCAGGTTTTGCTATTTTTGTAACATGTCATGTTACACTGTTGGTAAAAATAAATTAAAATTTATATCTGCATTGGTTCTTAAGCATTATTGTTGCCTTATTCTGGGATCAATTGTACCAGACCTTTCTCATTGACTCTGACCTCACTGTGTTTAAACTGGAAATTACAAGTATTTCTTGTGTACGAGAGCATCAGGGTTTCTGTTGATGGTCTCTTTTTCTATAGGATTGCTTTCCTCTGTTTGGAGGGTGTTCTCCATTTCCTACTGAAGCCACCAGGAGCAGCTGCCACTATGGATTCCCTATAGGGCCAGGACATGAGTCTGCAAGGAGGACTTGCTAACAGAGGCAGTGGGAGGCTCCTCAGCTCGCTGTGCAGCTCCACTAATTGCAGTGAAGCTGGCAGGGTTAATTAGCAGAATAATAAGTCTTTGGAGCCTAAAGAAAGAAATAGAATCTACGTTTTCAAAAATGCACTCATTTAAAATAGTACCCAGCTCGTAAAAGGGTGGAAGCAGTTTTTACTGTCTTAGATGTAGCACCAAGTAAAAAGAGAAAAGCTAGTCAGCTGTGCAGGGGAGTGTAGTAAGCAGAGCTGCCGGTTTTTTCTCCAGCTCTGTTTCAGTTGAGCAATTTTGCTGTACATTAGCTTCTTTGTCTGTAAGATGGGATTACTGAATTTTTAGAAGCATTTCATGATCCTCAGATAGAAGGTATCACATAAAGCTACTTCTGTTCCTAAATGAGGGGTTCAGGTTAGCTTTTAGTAATACTTTATGTGTATATAAAGCTGTGCTCCTGCACAGTGGAAAAACACCATGGGATGTTTCTCATCTCTTATTTCAGATGAGGTTTTGTCTTTCTAAGGCTGTGTCCAGAGCCAATCACAAGTAGCCTTTGTGATTACTTAGGAAGTGGTGAAAGTCTGTATGTTTTTATGGCCTTTACACTTCCAGGCACACTGGTTATTTCAGGTTAAGGGATTTAGTTAACAGTAAGACAAGGTTGGTGAGACAGGGAGGGGGTGCTTAGTAAGTCATCTGATTGGTAGACCAGCTGTGTATATAATCTTGACTTTGCTTCTCTGTTGCAAAGAGCTAAAACCACCATCCTGGACCTCATCATTAATGACAGATTTGCCTGTAAGGAGGATGCTGCTGGTAAGTCTCCCTGTGTAGTGATATTTCATTGTGTGACCTCATGTCAATGGGTTGGTCATGAAAGCCAAGATGGATATTGACTACTCTAATCTTGACTATATGCATAATTACAGGGCAGTGAGAGGCAGGCAGATCTCATTTCAGGTGGCTAGTGTGGAGAATAAAGCGTCAGAGTAAACTGAGCCCTGGTAGTTCACTTGGGACGGTGTGGTGGGGTGGTATTACATTATGGTGGGAGAAGCTGCCAAATGAATACTACTGTACAATTAAGTGGGACTGTTAACGGCATGACTGAGCTAATTCATTAATGACAATGGTGTATTCTTGTGTCTGCTCTCCCTTACAACAGCTGGGTGAAGATACTCAGGGGAAACAAGACCAGTGGGAGGAAAGGAGGCTTTGAAGATATGGTGCATGTGCAGTGACTTTCTTTAAGCTTTTCTCTGAGTCATCTGAAATGCAGTTGTTTTTTGGACAGGTTTTATAGAAACCTGGCAGGTCGCTGTCAGAGCAACATACTCCTGATGAGATATCTTCAGCTGTTTCTGTGCATCTGCCTGTTGGGTGGGTTGGAAAGAAGTGGAGGGAAGGATGGGGTTGTTTCTGTCAGGTGGAGGCTTCTCTGCAAAGGGACAGAATCAAGGCAACAGGTGTCCTTTGTCAGAGGATATTCTCAATTACTGGTGCTTTCACAGGCAAATAGCAGTAAACTGCAGGGGCATTGAGATAGAAAGGTATGTAGACAAAGGTGTCATTTGTGGGGTTTCAAAGGGGAGCTGAAGAGCTGGAGGCTGTAGGCACTGCAGTATTTCCAGTATTGACAAAGCTGTGCTCTGACCCATTTAAGTTTATGATTAGAATAGAACAGAATCACCTAGGTTGGCAAAGATTTTTAAGCTCATCGATTCCAACCATTAACCCTACACTACCAAGTACATCACTAAGCCATATGCCCAAGCACACATCTGTAAGGCTTTTAAACATATGTGTGACTGAACCACCTCCCTGGGCAGCCTGTTCCAATGTTTGACAGTCCTTTCAGGGAATTTATTTTTCCTAATGTCTATTTTAAACCTCCCCTGGTGCAGCTTGAGGCCATTTCCTTTTGTTCTGTCAGTAGTTACTTGTGAGAAGAGACCAGCACCTACCTCTCTACAACCTCCTTTCAGGTAGTGGTAGAGAGTGATAAGGTCTCAACTCAGCTTTTTTTTCTTCAGACTAAATAACCTCAGTCCCCTCAGCAGCTCCTCATAAGACTTGTTCTCTAGGCCCTTCACCAGCTTAGTTGCTCTCCTCTGGACAAAGATTATCAGCATCTTTGTTAGGAATTAGTCTGTTGCTGGACCAGGTAATGTTTGGAGTTCTTAATAAGAAAATAATAAAGAAAACCCTAAAACAACTTGTTAGTGAGCAGTAGCAGGAGTAGCTTGGGAAAACAAAACAAAACAAAAAACCACATTTCATATTACACAGTAAAATACACTTCTGTAGTGGAGTGTGGTATTCAAGACCAAGGGTGTGTGAAGGTCTGTGCTTCCTACTGTAAAATAAGAAAACAAAGGAGTATTTGGTTGAGCTGTGCCAGGGTGTGCAAGATGTCCTGTGCTCTGCCAGAGTGGCTCAGCTCCAAGGCTTGATGCCTGCTGGGTGGGATGTGTTCTGGGCATCAAGCGAAGCAGAGTGAGCTTAAGGAGATAGTGGGGAGATACATGTGTGTGGGAGCTCAAGGGTGGAAGGAGGGGGCAGTGTTAAGTATTTGCAAAACAACACTACGTCTTTTATTGCCTCACCTTTTTCTTCTCCCTATGCTCTGTTTCTTCTCATATTTGCCAGCAGTAAGGCTATGTTGTTTTGGTTTGGGTAGGAGGTGAGAAGGTTACTCTCAGTTTTTAATGTGACATATAAACTGTAAACCACATGGGCAACCACATAGTTGAAACAAACACACCTGCCAGCAGAGGTGCTCACCGTGGCTTGGAACATGCTCCCGTTGACCTGGAGGGCTTCTGGTGCGAGGGCATTTGTGTCTGCCACCTTGATTCAAAAATAAACCAAACCTGAGAGCTACCAGTGCCGAATGGTAAACCACAAGCGTGTCATTTCAAAGCACAGACCTGTTGCAGACTCACTCCACTGATCCAAATTTCCTTAGAAACCAAATCAAAACAACAAAGTGTGATGATTTGAGGTAGAGCTCAAAAGCTTTGTGCTGAGCCAGCTCTCCACTGGGGAATCCCAACTCAGATGCCATCCCCACCACAAGCTCCCTGGGTGTTGCAGCAGGACCTTGGGGAGAGGCCAGGCCTGTCGAGGGCCTGAATTTCAGCAAATGACTCTTGTTTGAAGAGTGTGATTTCAAGCAAATGACTGTGGTTTTAAACATGGTAAAACTGGTATGCAAGATGTGTTTTTAAATAGAATGTTTCATGTCCCTTCCACAGAGAGTTTCTCAGTTAAATTGTCAATATCTTCCATCTCATGTTATACAAATTTAATATTATGTGCTTATGTGTTTAAGGTGCTTTTTTTTTACACAGAATCAGGCACAGTTGCACTGGGAAGGGGGTGTTGTAGTGGTATTTGAGACACTTTGCTGCTACATGGAGTGGGAGATGCAGGCAGTGGGCCGGGGAGTGGAGGTAGAGCTGGTGTAGGCAGGGAGGAGGTCCTCAGAAGCTCAGTGCTGCTGCACCAGGAGTTTAATGGTGGTCGAAGCTTTGCCAGAAGTGGCAAAAAGAGAAGATGAGAAAGATGAAGCACTGCCTGCTTTCAGTCCTCTGCAAGGGATCAAACCAGGCAGCAGCTGGAGCCTCAGCTTCCAGAGACTGAAGCGTCTAAAGGATGGCATCTTCTGTAGTGTAACATGAATGCTTGGAAGTGTCTCACAACATCAGGGTTTGTTAAATGCTGCCACTGGAGGACACTGGAAAGTGCCCAGATGACTATGCTTGTGTGTTTGGTAACAGAGCTTTGTAAATTATTTCATTTTTTTCCCCCACCTTTCCTTTATGGGGCCAGTGTGTGTGTCTAAGTACTTGTTATTGAAGTAAACTCTGAAGCACCTTTGGATGCCACGACTGACAAACGGTGACTTTTTTCTTCCTAATCACAAATGCTGTCTGCGTTTTTACTCCACTTTTTTTTTTCCATAGTATCACAAAGGCTGATCCAACATGCAGTGCACGTTTTCCCTGTTAAATTATGCCCTGGAAGTTTTGACCTCTAGCATTTCATAGTAGCTTGTAAATTATGTATGGAAATGTTCTGTATTGTTAACCGTATGAACTCCATGGAGATGAGGTGTCTGAGCTGCTGGATTTGGTACTGAGTTTGGGAATGTTCTCCTGTTCTTCCCAAAACTTGCAGTATCATTGTCATTTGTGCTCACTTATTGTATTGAGGGCAATTTCTGTCTGCGTGCTGAAAACCAGGAGTTGCTTTTAGCCAGATTAAAATAATGGATCACTTGAAAGAATATTGCCTAGTATTTATTGCTGCTCACCAGAGGATAATTTCAATAAGAATTTATCATATTTATTCAGCAGCAGACTAATAAATTCAGATTTGTTTAAACAAAGACTCAAGGAAGAACCTGCTAAATGCTTACGGTTATATTCATTGCAGGCATAAGCTACTCCATTTCACTCAATGTTCTTGTACCTGCTTATGTCACCAATTAATTTGTCTCTTAATATCTTATTTTCAGCACTTTTCTTTCTTTCCTCTGGGTACTGCAAGTCATGTTCATCCCTGATGTAAGTCTATTGTGGATAATGGCATCTCTGATGCTTTCTGACTTTGGATGGGTTTGATTTGTTGTTGTGGCAAAGTCTAGATAAAGAAAAACACTATTGCAGGGAAGAGTGATCTAATATGCTGAACTTGAATCCGGGAAGGTCTTGAATACAAATTTTCCTGTGCTGTGTTTGTGGCTTTGAATAGTTCAGCTGGTCTGTCTTTTTTCCCTGATTTAAAACCAGGCTCAGTGCTTACGGTGTGAAAGGTTCTGTTATTTAGTATCTATACAGTGTTTGTGTATGGGAAGTCTGTGCAAGTACATTTGTAGTTTGAGGGTTTTTTTGTGGGGGGAGAATCTAAAAATTAAGAAACCAGAAAAGCAATCAGTGGCCAGACAATGACCAGGAGCACACATGGAGTGGGTGAGGGCACATGTTGGTGTAGGATGAGCATAAAGCTACGTGGTCTTCTGGTGCACCTCGCTCTGCTTGTTGGGGACATCACTTCAGGAAGCCAAATGCATGCTGTTAAAAATAAATGCTCTTGAGAAGAAAAGCTTTCAACCAAACTGAAACTTCTTGTATCAAAGTTAAATTTGCTGAGTCCTGTCTTCTGTGGGAATGGTACTGCTCTGAGTTCCTGGAGTATGTTCAGTCTGGTGGTGTGATTTGGGTGTCTTTGCTTGTTCAGAACTGATGTATAGACCATGTTTTCCATTTACACTTGCTCACACACAGGCTTTTAGTGGAAATGAATGCCCTGTGACTTTCTTTGTTTTGCTGATTGTCATCCCACCAACTCAGTCTCCTTTCTTTGCATTTCTGCTCTGGCAGGGGGGTTGGACTAGATGATTTTTCTAGGTCCCTTCCAACCTCTAACATTCTACGATTCTATAATTCGCCATCTTTAAAATGAAGCCACTGCAAGCTCTCTGAAATAAGATGCACCTCATACGTTAGCTGTGAAAACTAAAGAAACCCACATAGATTGTAGAGTTGGTGTTACAGAGCACAGGCCCCACAACAGAAAGCTCAGTGCATGAAACATAGTGGGATTTGCCAGCTTTTTTCATGACAGTTTCATAAATACATTCATCAGCCCCCTCCATAGCAGTGAAAACAGAAGCACAACTCAAGCCAAAAGTCCAGCTTCCCTTTCTTTGCTGGGCAGAGTTTAACCAGTGCCTGTGCTCCCCAGGAGAGTTCAGGGCTCACAAAAGACCAACTTGTCAAGCTCTGGGACGGTGAGTGTGGTGTTTGGACGTGTGAAATAGGGAAGGTTATTAACATTCAGGAGGAAAATGTGATGGTGGCATTTTCTGTGTAAAATAAAACCAAGGAATGTCATGGTTATTAACCTAAAAAGGGCCACTAACAGCTGTTGGCTTTCTAGGAAATGTTTGTATGTGTTTGTGGTTTCTCTTCATCAAAAATGGATTTTTCTGTGTCCTGGGAGTAAATCAGAATATTTTTTTCTTTATTCTGCTTTTAATTAGAAAGTAAAAGAGGAAACTTTTTCTTTTTTTTTTCCTTTTTTAAAAATTTTATGGAAGTACTTGGAAGGTTGAGCAAGTAATAGGAGATAAACTAGTACAGATTGAACCAAGCAATGGAAGTTATGGATTCCTGTACCTTCTAATCCATGACAAAAATATCCTAACATGGCTAATATATTTCTTAATGTGACTTACTCTTGCATTACAAATTATTTTATGTAGGCATCACCCTGAAGTCCAGAGTAAAACTAAGTAACTAGTGTCTTAATCTTTGTCATTAGAAGTAGTATTAGAAGTGCACTTCATGTGGATTAAAATTACTAGCATCATGGAGCAAGAGAAAAGGGAAACTTTTATGCTTCGAAGTTTTCCAGTATACATACAGCTGGGCAAGTCTGTCTCTGTGATCTTTGGGCTGCAGCTGGTGATGTGCATGGTGACCTTCTGCAGGCAGCACTTACCTGGCAGCCTCAAAGTTGCCCGTGCAGTTAGTATTCATCACATAGATGCTAGAGGTTTTTAATTGCTTTTGTGTCTGGATTGGTGGCAGAGCTCTGTGATTTATCATCCTTATTATTTGCATGTCATTAATGCTGGAAGACTGGCATCAGAACTGAAATGCTGTTGTGCTGGAGCTCATGGATGTATAGATGGTACAAGATGGGGCTCAGAACAGAAAGCTGCTGTTACTGTCTCTATCTGCAGTTCTGTTGGAAAAAAAAAACCCAGAGGCAGAAGTCAATGTGCAGCGTTCAAAACGGGTGCTTTTTATTCTGATTTATTTTATTTTGTGGGATTTCTGTTGAAATAGCCAGAGGTGGTTTTAAATGGTGCTCTCCTGCGTTGTCAACAGGGAGTGAACCACAACACCAGAATCAGTTGTCTGTAAATACCCACTCCCTCCTTGCTGCTGGTGAGAGATGGGTGTGTGATGGGAGAAACTGGCGCTCGGCTGGCACTGCTGCAGCTACTGCTCTGCCCAGGAAACCCAAATGTTCCTCTGCATGGTGTGGGTGGGATGAGAAGTTGAACTTCTTTGCTGCTCAGATTAAAATAGTGATGGAAACTACAAAACTCAGAGTTTGTGACTGTCGATTTGGAGTAACTTATTTAGAGGATGTTGGCAGGGAACAGAACTGGATGCTGTGGCATATTGCAGTTGTGTTGATCTGGCTTTGGAGAATCGGGTGGTTTACTCTCTCTCTCTCTCTCTCTTTTCCTCTCCTAAAAGCACAGGGTTACTGAGGTATGTGGCTTTCTTACAAAATTGAGATGGTGAAGTGACCTGCCTGGTGTTCCTGTAGATGTATTTTGCTTCACTAACCACATCTGAGCCTCACTGCCAGGTGGAGGTTACTGGAGTATGTGAATTTTGGCCCTTACCTCATAACTTGGGACAGGGGAAGGTAGCACTGATTGTGCACCATCATCCTTGGGTCTGGGAGCTTGCTTTCTGCTGATAACAAAGTCTGGTATCGGGATCATAAGGGGAAGTTTTAATGGCTGTGCAGCTGAGCTGCTAGCTACCAGGAATAGTGTTAATGAGCGTTTATGACCTTCCTGGTGCCTTCAGTGGTTTTGGTGCAATAAATGGACGCCTTTTTAGTGCTGCTTTGAAAAGGGACTAAATATTCTTGTTCGATTGCTCCCGATTTGCACCAAGTGTGCCATGACCTCTGCTGGTCTCTGCGCCTTAACAAACTTCTTAAAGGTTTTACGGACACTTTCCATTAGCCACACTGTAGCTGTTGCCATGAATATTTAATGTTGAGAGTGGTACTATTATTGTTATTACCACTATTCTTTTTTTGGTTTCTCTGTTCCAACAAAAGTGGATATTCATCCTCAGACCAGGTGGCAATTGGTGTGCCTTGCACACACCACGTGCACCTTCCTCTTTGCTCCCATTTTCAGCTCTAGCTGTGAGAAAGTTTACCCTAATCCTGTAGTGGCCATGAGTTTAACATTTTCTTTTTTACCCCCCCTCCCTTTTGATCTGCAATTTGTTAAGGCCCTAAACTCCTCCTCCTGCTCACCGGGGAGCGGTGCCGTTTCCAGGGGCTTTGCAGCCCTTGCTGCTCCCTTCTGTGCTGGCCTGGTGGAGTTTTCCGAGCTGCGCAGCATCTTGGTGGCAGAGCCGAGGGCAGGATGTGGGGGTCTTCAGCATCCATCTGATGTGGGTGCCTTTCCCAGGCTTTGCTTGTGTTCTGGATAAGGCTTGTGGGCACCGACAGGATGAGCTACAGGCCAGTGAGCTCTGCTGGAGGTGCCCACTGTGCCAAAAAGTCATCATCTGGTTTCAGGAGTTTTCCACATGGCTGTGCCGAGTGCTTCAGAAAGCCACTGCTGTGTCCTCCGGAGGAAGGAGCAGTAGCAGTCTGTACGCTGGGAGGAGACCTACTTGGATTTTATTTTATGACATTCCTATCTGGAAAACAAAACTGTACCAAAACATACATAAGACTAATTAAAGCCTTTTGTTCTCCAAGTTACGAATGCTTCCTTTGTAGTAGTGGGATCATTGATTGTCTGGTCCCCTTTTAGTTTTCCCTGACTGGATCCACTTTTAGGTTTTTGGTTGTTCTCAATACCACTGATGGAGTTTTTCTTGGGTTTATTATGCCATCAGCCAACAGGAAGGCTGCATCCCCAGATTTAAAATGGGTTTAGGAAGGTTTTTTATGTGGAATCTCTAAAAAGAATGTAATGGAAACTTACCAGTACATTATCTGTGGTGAACACACCTCTCAGTTGTATCTCACTGTGTTAGAACTTGTTTTTGGTGATTCATAGACCCATGTACACCCCCTCCTAAATTGTTTGGCCCTGTTGTGCAGCATTGGTGGTGTCTTGAGTGTGAGAAGCATGTCCTGGATGCTCATTAGAGCCATGAATGGCTACGTGCAAAGAGCAAAACTGACACTGTTTGTTTTGGCTCCAAGTGCACGGTTCCTTTAATGCAAGTTTGGAGGTAAAGACTTCAGGTTCATTTTACATCAACCATGGTCTCTGATTAGCTGCTTCTGTGTGTGTGCTGATGCTGGTTAATGTGTAGGTGGCCAAATCTGTCTGAAAGCCCCAACAAGCACTTTTTTGCAGAAGCAGGTTCCCACTGGTGCTGTACTGGTGCACTTTAGGAGCCTGTGTCATATGTTCAAGTTTATTTGTTTGATAGAAACTGAACTTCATGCTTTAAGTGACAATGTATGTAGTTATCTCAGCCGTGGTCCACACTGGTGAGAACACAGGTAGGATGCTTTGTGCATTGTCCTTGGAGAAGCCTTCTGCTGCTTGAAGGCATCTTCCTGCTGGGGATTTTATCAGCAGGTCTCTTTTTCTAATTGTTAATCTGGGTGTAACATGGCCTCTGGTCAGCTGAGTTCTAACCACACATCCTGGATTGATTTGTGTGTCAGCTCTTCGTGTGGGTTTGAGTTATTGAAGAACTTTGTCTGATGGTAGGGAGAAGGCTTGGAGGTAAGAGCCTTTTCCTTCACAGTCATCCCTGGAACTGCAGCAGTCACAGTACTTGGTACTCCAAAGCTTCCTGTAAACCCTCTTATTTGGGTCCCTGTATGTCTGAAGCCAAGCTAAAACTGATTAATGGAGAGTTTAAAAACTCTTACTTTGCAAATTGGTTTCTGAAGCCGGTGATCACAGTCGTGACACTGTGGGTGTCATCACTCTGCAGGCTCCATCTGCCCAGCATCCCTCTTGGGTCACTTTCCAGGGATGTGAGAATTGAAATGTTATTTTCTGGATACAAGTGCCAAGCAGTGGTTGGCCATGGAGGGCTAGGGCTTGAGAGGCCAAAGCTCTTCTCATTGCAGCCTCCCTGGGGCAACTCTGGATTGTGATGAGGGTGAGACTGGGCTCTGCAAAACCTACTTAAAATTTCACAGTTTGCTCCACAGGTAAGTAATAGCTACAAGGCAGCAAATGCATTTGTTCTAATTCTGTGGGATCCAAATTAGATCCTGTCTGTGCAGACCTACCAGGCCAGCAGCTGCTTACGTGCATGTGGATGGGAAAGGGAATGGGGCTGCTGCTGCCCCTCTGCCTGACCCCTGCACCTCTTGGGAGCGGGGGAGAAACGGCACCCACTGAACTCTGGGAGAGGAAGAGAGATGCTGCTGGAGTCCTACAAGCATGGAGCAGTGTGGATGAGGAGTGGGAGCCATGTTGGCAGTCAGGGTTTAACCCTCATCCTTAAAGACTGCAGGTTTTTCTTTCTAATAACAAAGAAAATGTTTCTTGGGTGGAGAGTTGTTGGTAAGTGTGAACCGTTACTGGAAGGCGAGTGGGGTTGCACTGTAGAGCTAAAGCTTGCTTGCTTTCCCATGCAGAAAGCCTTTGTCTCCTCTCAGGTCCCCCCTACCACCCATGCTATGCTTCTGTGCCAGATTAAACTGATGTAAGTAATTTTATTTCCTTTGGGTTTAGGGGGTGGGAACCTGTGATAGATCTCTTTGCCTCCCTCTCTGTGCTGAGGGAAGGGACTGGAGCTGGGGTGTGGTTTTCCTGGAGATGAGCTGGGCTCAGCTTGGGGCTTTTAACCTGCAGTCTGTGAGTTGGACACGCAGAGTAAAAATGTACTAACAAGCTCCTCTCTTTTTTAATTACCTTGATATGACAGGCACTGGGAACAGTGAGACTTCCACACTCTTCCCTGTCCTGTCCCTGGGGGTAAAACGTCTCAGATTGCTTAAACTTGGATTTTCCCTAAATGAGAGTTTACAAGCAATTGGGACACTTCCATCATTGCTCTAGCCTTTTATTCAAGATAATATTAAGAGACATCATAACATCAGAGTGTCAGAGCAAACAAAGCGCTATGTAATTTTATCCCATATTAATGCAGAGTGTCGCAGATGGTGCTATCATTAGACAGCAATCTATAAAAACGGCCCATGAGACAAAGCCTTGGCACAATTATTTATTCTTCAATTATTTATTCAGCCCTTTAGGATGTGTAATACTGACAGACAGCACAGAATGTACTGCCTACCAATTTGCAGTTCTTGACTGACTGAGTCCTCTGTCATGGATGGAATAAAACATGTCTGGGGGGAGGGGGATGTGGTGTGGCATGGAATTTTTTTTTGCCTGTTTTCCTGTTTACTACATGGCTTTAAGAATGCCACTTTTGAGCAGCCTCCTCCACCACAATGTTAATCTTTTTATTTCAGTTAATTGCAAGGAAGAATTAGTGATCTCAACCCGGGTTTTTTAATCCCTTGTGTGTTTGGAGCCAGGGGTTGGTTTCCCCGGGGGTCCAACTTCAGCTGGCCAGCCGTGCGGGGCAGACTAATTGGGCAGGCGCCTGCTCTCCTGCCAGCCCCGGGAGCGCTGCTCTCCTCCACAATTCATGGTACTGTGGGAAGCACTATGGGACCTGTTGGCTTCCAGACGGATTAATGGGTGAAGATGCAGGCTCCTTCTCCAGCCCAAGACATGGCCTGCTCCTGACAGCTCGCACTGTTGCAGCAGTATTTTTGGTGAGGAATTAGTTGTCCGCTGAATTTTCACTGTTGGTTCACCACCGAAATGGTGTCACTGCCATCAGAAGGAGCACATCTGCCTCTGACTGTACCTTTGCCTCCCTTGTGGTACAATAAATGCTTTTGTGGCTGCCCAGTGAACCAGAACTGGGAATTGATCTGGTTTAAAGCTAAGGACTAGTTCAGGTTTAGTCTTAGAGTGACTACAAAACTGCTTAAGTGTCGTCCAAAATGTCTCTCATTCATCTGGAAAAATCCTCCTAAGCAGTTAGATTAAGAGTAACTTTTAATTCTGTAAAGTTTTAGAGTCCAAATAAAATGCAGATTTATCTGTCACCAGTGTCTCCCTTCTCTTTCCAGTGGCTGTTGGTTAGGTTCACCTTTTTGGCATCCATATTGTCAAAGCTCTTGCCCCTGTACTGAAGCACATCTGAATCTTCTGCCCCAAGGGTATCCTGTACTGTTGGGCTTTATATAATAAATCTGTAATGTTTCTTGGAAAGCCTCTCTTGCCTTCCCTGTAGCACTTCTCTTCATACCTGTGATAAAAATGAACAATGGCTCTTTCACTCAGAAACACAGTTTCAGTTGTTTGTAGATTATATTAACTACATGTCTTTAAAATGGTAAAATCCAACCTTGCCCTTTTTTTTTCTTTTTATTTCTTTTTTTTTCTGTTGAGTTATTCTGGCAAATCCTTTGTATAAAGCTGACAAATTGGGGGCCAGTGTCAGTAACCTCCCATGTTTTTTTAATTTACTGGTAAATCTATAGCAAGTGCTTTGTAACTGACAAGATAAAGCCTGTAATTAGATCACCTGGTAATTTCTGAAGTGCCTGTTTAGAGAGCCAAATTAGTTAGTTCTGTTCCTGATGAGATAGGATTTCTTGGTTATTTGCTGCCATTTCAGGACTTTATTAAATTTGCAAACAGCCTTGGTGGAGAAAAGGTGAGTGCAGGTTGTGTGGTGCCCCTGCCTGAGCTCAGCCCTAAGGGCAGCTGTAGTTTGATTGACATATAAATGGAATGGACAGGAGCAGGTTTGTGTTCAGAGTTTTGGTTCCCTGGCCTCAGGATGGCAATTTTCACATTTCTAGGAAGTCGCTTCCCAATAAACTTCCCCAGAGCTTTCTATGTTCACCCTCCTATTTAAAGAGCAACAAAATGAATTTGGTGGGGGTGGCTGAAGGAGACAAGACTCAGTTCCCCCGGCTCCATTTTTGGCATCTCTCCCCTGAGGAGAGCTATGTCATGGCTAATTCCTGGGGTCTCCTCCCACTCAGCCTCCCCAGTTCAGGGGGGAGCCAAAGTCAGATCCTTGGGATGCGAGACTGCTCTGCAATAGCGATTGCTACGGTTCCCCAGGTCTGTTTGTCAGTGCTATTCAGAGCTGCCTAATCCCCCTTTGTGTCCACTTTGGAACGGTGGCTGGGGTTTTGCAAGTTGGTTCATGCTGTATTCACAGCCCGTGGGGAGAACGAAGGTGAAGCCACACGTAGAAGGGCATGAGAAGTGGGGGGAGTGTGTGCACATATGCCTCATCTTCGTGAGGTGTTCATAGTATGTTAAGAATAATATATCCATGTGATGCTAACGGCTTGGCTTAAGCAAAGAAATTTGTGTTGGAGCCTGAAAAATCTCTGCTGACACGCAGGCTTTAACCCAGGCCGTTGTGCCAAAAGATCCAGAAAAGGCTTACTGGCAGGAGATAATGCTGCTGTGTCAGCACACATTTTCAGCCCTAGCTGTGAATTTCCTGGCCTTTGTGTTCTGGAGTTAAGCCCTGATGTTAGTAGCCCATCACCCCCTCTAAATAAGCACCCTTGAACAAAGAAAGAATGGAATCCCAGCACTTTTCTACTTAGTAGGGGAGACTGGTGGGTAATAACATATTTGGAGGTATGAACCTGATGAACACAGAGAGGGATGTGATGGTCTGTGAGCAGCCTATTGAACCTGCAGTAATTTGGGTAAGTATGGACACTCCTGGACAGACATTCCCAGGAAAACATATTTAGTTTGTGGATCAATATCTCCAGTAAACGAGTCTTTGGGACTCAGAGGTGTAATCACTGGTAATCTCTGTGCTATTGCTGAGAACAAAACATATGTGTGTGCTAAAAAAAGAATTTCCTTGTATGTCTTTTAAGAATGCAGGCTGCAACCAAACACTTTCATATTCATGTGACTATAATCTAATTACTGTAGCAATTTACCTATTGCTTTTTAGTATTTGGCTGTTTAGCCCTTGCACCCTGCAAGTTCCCAGGCAGGAGTGTGTGCTGCAGTCCTTAGGCCTGGCTGCTGGTAATGCTGCTGGTGATGCTGTGTGAGCTCGTGCAGCGGGGTGATGGTGGCACTTGGGGCATTCGTAGGCTAAGGAAACACAGTCGTTCTGACAGCACCAAAACAAGACAGCAGGTGCTGGGGAGAGTAGCAAAGACACCTAGCTACAGTTCAGTGACAGTGGGATTTGGTATGGAGACTGTGATTCTGTGCTGGAATCCATTAGGTTTGATCTCCAGGTGTTCTACTCCCAGTGTGCTCTAACAGGAGACATTCAGGAGTAACTGGTGTGCGAGTAGGCACACCCATAGGCATGTAGAACCCCCCCGTTTTCCCTTGGTGCTGTCACAGTGCCCTTGCTGTTAAATGATTTTGTCACAAATGGTGTATAGGAATACAAGTGGGGCCATCAATGTCACAGGTTCTGTGAGCACACTGATTTGCAGAGCTGATCTCTGAAAGGTACTGATTGCTGTGGCTGTGAACTAGTCTTTAGGAGTGATGCTTTCAGTCTACAGTGAGGAATATTGTACAAAACCCTTGAAATTACAGTTCATTAAACAAACCTGCCTTTTTTTGGTAAGGTTGGCATGCCCCATGGAAGATCTGTGCTATGGTGAAGGGAAGTACAAGGAGGAAATCTTTTCAAAAAGCAGTTCCTTTAAATCACTTTTACCCCCTGCAAAGATTCTGAGCAGATCCTTTGGTCCCATTTCCCTCCTCCATCTTCTCAAGAACAGGAGAGAATTTCACCTTCCCCTGTTGTATGTGGGTTCAGGTAGCACCAAAGTGTGCTCCAGGGTAACTATAAAGTGACTGCCCTGCTTTGATACTGGAAATGCTTAAGTAGAAGCTCTTTTTTCTATGCAAGGCCATTCCTGTCTGCTTCTGCAAGCATGGCTGATTTGGAGGCTGGTGTTTCTCGGCTGCCCCTGTGCAGTTTGGAGAGGGCCTGATGGAGCTGACCCAGCCGTTGAGAGGCTGCTGCAGCTGTGGGCAGGGTTCTGGTCCAGAATGCTGCAGCTGCCTTTCACCTGCCCACTTCAGCAGTCCACACACTACCCAAGCTGTCAGGTAGAGAGAAGGGAATGGAGCATCTTCCTCCCTCCTTATTTGTGAGCTGTTACAAACCCAAACCTCCTCCTTCATCTGTCAAACAGCAGTGAATTAAAGTACAAATGGTTAGTGCTGTCACTGAGTCAAACAATCACCATTTACTTCTTACTCCAGTGAGCCTCCAACTTCTGAGTCATATGGATGGTAGATACTGTACATAGTTGCCATGTAAATATACAGATCATGTTTTCAGTAAAACAGAATACACTAGAATTGAAAGTTAAATTTGTCCCTTGTTACTCTGCTTGTGACAATTTACTCTGAAAGCAGAATTTGGCCCATTTTTTCTTTGAGTTTTAAAGAAGCAGAATATCTATTACCCTTTTTCTTCACCTCTCTAGTACTTCAAATATTACTAACAGATGTAACAGCTAAAATAAGAGGGAGGTTTTGTCAGTGTACATTTGTTGGTGTACATGATTTATTTTTTACAGCATAAAAGAGAAGCAGACAAATGGGGTGAAAATCTTGTCTTTGAAGATTTTGCTGGAGAGTTGTGGTTTTCACTGTTGGCTTCTGTAGTATATGGTCATTCTTCTCACAAGGTGGTGGTGGACATAGGTTTGTGCTGATTGCTGCAGGCTGTGACTGATAGCCTGCCTGGGAGCCAGCTCCCAGCTATGCATTGCAGAGACTGTGTCATCTAAGTAAATAAAAATAATTTTTTAGAAAAGGTAATACAGCAATATAAAATAAAATCTTAAAGAGAGAATGGGAGGACATGGGAATGAGAATGATCTTTTCTCCATTTCTCCTCTACAAGGTTCCTTGGGATTGTGTAACCTTATGAAAAGGATGAATATGGGAAACTTTTACTGGTCTCCAGTGCAGCTCTTATACATTGGGATGCAAGTTTTAGAAAGTATCTTGCTGACAGGCCCAGAGGAAATTGTCACTTCTTGTGACTGCATAAACTGTGTGGAAAAAAGTACCATTTAATGGATATAATATTACAGAGCTGTAAGGATGAACCACAGTATGATGGTTTTGTCAGACAGATAGAAGTCTTCATTTTGGAGAGCAATGCTTCTGGGTCACACAGAGAAACATCCAATAAAGGTTTTAATCTGTGGGAAGCTGATTTTCCTCCATGTTGTGCGAGACCTAGGTGTCACTTAAATCCCATGTAGCTGCCAAAATACTTAATAGGTGGATTGATATAGCATCTTGGTTTTGTGGTGACCCCTTGTGTGGAGGATTTCCTCTCTGGGAACATCACAAGGAAAACCTGAGGAAGCAGAAAAGTTAAGTGCCTTCATTTCACTTGGTCAGTCACTTGCCTTTCAGTAGCATGTTTTTTCCAGACTGCTACTCTAAAGCAGGGAAAAGGAAAGTCCACCTTCAGCTGGTGTTCCACACACAGAGCCTGTGTGCTGTGGGAATCACAGATGTATAGGACCACCAGGTTGGAAGTGACCTCAAGGATCATCTGGTCTAAACTTTCTCAGCAGAAATCTGGTCTAGACAAGATGGCCCAGCACCCTGAGCAGCTGAATCTTAACAGTGCCCAGTGTTGGGGAATAAACCCCTCCCTGAGGAGATTGTTCCAGTGCCCTGAGTGTTCTCATTGTGAAAGCTTAGAATTCTTTTTGTGTCCAATTGGAATCTCCATAGGAGTAACTTGTACCCGTTGCCCCTTGTCTTTCCCATGTGACTGGAGGTCTGAAATAGCTGGGGGGCAGTGAGGTGGTGCAGGGTTGGTGCAGTTAGGTGTTGGACCAGGCTTTGCTCCGCAAATGTGGCTGGGAGCCTTTAGCTTGCTGCATGAACAGACCTCTGCCCGAGACAGGACTTCTCTCCGGGGTCTTGGTGTTGTACCTGGCATGTGGCCATGTTGCAGCAACCTGGGCATGTGTCCCCTCTTGCCTCCCTGTTGGGAAAAAGGCTCAACTTGCCCATTCATTTGAAAGGGGGCTGCAGAAATTATTTGAAACCAGCTGCTAGACTTTATTTTGGGGAATATCAGGGTGTGGGGAGGAGACAGAGCCGTGAACAGGGGGAGTGAGGTGGGAGAGAGAACCAGGCCAGTGTGTCTGTGTAGCCCCAGTTTGAGGGTGAATGGGTTATGAGTGGTGTGCTGCTTGCAGGAAGATTAGAGCAAGAAGGGCTTCAGTATCTCTGAAACAAGAAAGGAAAGAGCCTGGTGTATTGTGTTTGTGTTCCTGAATGAAACTATTTTACAGTGGTTCTGCTAAAAGGTTTTAGCACCAGAGAGAAAATAGGAATGTTTCAATTCTCTTTACAAGGATAGTCTATTTGCATTAATTCTTTTGTGCTACATTGAAGGGAATGTCCTGGCAAAATGTCATTTGAGAGGATTATTTTAGAGTCTAAATGTGTCTTGCCAATCCCTTCTTTCTTTTCTTTACCTCCAAGAAGAGCAGGGAAGTGTATAGTAAAATAAATTTTGGCTTCCTAGCAATTTAGGGACATATGAGTAAAATTTCTTCAAAAGAACTTGAGGCTTACAGAATGGAAAACATTTGCTCCTGCAGTTCATTGCAGCTGAAGACATTTGTTACATTTACAGCTCACTTTTCAGCTTTGGTTTCAGATGCTAGGACACAGGTTTACAGCCTGAAAAAGGTAGAAGCTTGGCTTGTGTGGTCATGTTTATTATACAGTCTTGTCCAGGTTGCTACTCTCCTTGGCTACAGTTCTCATGAAGTAGTTTTTACTGAGATTTTGATGTATGTAAATTCTGCAAAGCAGTGATGAATTGAAAGTGAGTAATAATTTAGCACTTGATTTTGAGTAGTACTCTTGACACAGTGAAATTATACTTTCACTGCATTCTATTTTTAATATATTTAAAAAGAAAGGAAGATAATTGACTGTTTCTCACTGAATTTTATAAATGGCTTTATAACTGTTAGTGGTTCCAAAAAGAAATAAACTTGAGTGAGGCGTAACAGGATCTGCTCTGTGACTTTTGGCAGAAGATAAGCAAGACTGCAAGATGTACTTTTCACAGATGCTGCAGCCTGAACAAAACTTTGTCATAGGCCATTCCTAATTTCTCATCCGCTTGTGACCATATTGTGTTCTTGTGGAATTGCTTATGAAGAGGTGGAACAGTCAGGAATATTAGCATTTTCTACTGCGACTTAGCAGATAAGCTTGGTGGGGATTGAATGCAGCCAACCTGTTGTGGGAACCTACAGCTGTAGTTTGGAGCTGAATAGTCACAGTCAACTGGGTTTCCATTTTCTCTTTGTATTCCTGCTGCTGTTGTGAAGTTGGCTGTTGGTTTTGCCATTGCCCTCTTTGCTATACTTGGTATTTAAGGAGGGAGGGTCTGCTTGTGTAGCATGTTTGGTTAATAAACAATCCTGTAACCTTGTTTGTTTATTGATATTGACCCTGGTAACTTCTGAGCTTACAGTGGAGATGGAGCAGGGGCAGCAGGTCTGATGGGAGAACCCTGCACTAATAAGGTCATGGGGAACCATGAGAGAGAACCAGAGCTTCTGTCCTACCAAAAAATCTCCCCAGGTGTGTAAGCATAAGCTGTGCTGTTCCCAGAGCAACAAACATAGACCCAGCTCCGTGTGCTCCTGTTCATAAAAGGTTTTCCTTGGGAGAAACTAGTTGGATTTTACATCTGGTCCTGTCCTTCAGATAAGGTAACTCAAGCAGCATGGCCAGGCCTCTACATTGCCATAATAGGTGACTTTGGGACTTTAAGCCATTGACAGAACAGTTATTTTAGATTTATATATATATTTTAAGAAGTGTTTGCTTCTGATGATATATGTCATAATTTCCTCCTCAAAATAAGGACCTAAGCACAGATACAAAGACACGCTCTTTACTGACGCAGACATGGGACTATTGAGTAACGTCCAGGAGATAGCATGCTGGACATTCTGCTTGTGATGTTCAAGAAATATTTCCTCAGCACCAGGAAAGAGAGTGAAAATGTAGCTTGGGAAGCCTGATAGCTGACCCCAGTGTGCTGACAGTCCAGCAGCCACCTTGCCAAAGCACAGGGCTGAGATTTCTGAGCTCTTGGGTCAGGTCTGTGAAGGGTGGTACAGAGATCCATAAATCAAAGTTATTCAGTAGTATGGTTGTTAAACTCCATTTGCCTTTCATTCTGCATTTATCAGAAAGGGCCATATAGAACTGAATAAACAAAAAAGGGGCCTTAATTTTAGGAGCAATTATTCACAAAAAAAAAACCAACTTCCAAAGGAAACTGTGCAAAATACATTTTTGTTTCCAAGGGAAGCAGTAATGAGAGGGTTAGGTCATGGTGGGGAAAAAAATCCCACATATAAAACCTTTTTTTAGCAAGGATGTGGAAACAGAGCTTATCTTTTTGGGCAGCTTTGCCTAATACATAAGGCCCTGGAAGCAGGGTTCAAATCCCAGCTCTGCTGGAGAATTTTTGTCAGTTTAGACCCATCGGTTGTGCCCTTGTAATTTCTTTTTGCAAAGAGAAGATCAGAGCGTTGGCTCTCTGAGAAGTGCTCAGAGTAAAGGCCAGGTGTGTGCAGCCCCCTGCTGTGGTAACTGCTGGGACCTCCCGGGCAGGTACTGAGGGTTGCAGTTGTGCCCGACAGCTTGTCCTGCTGCTTTTATGTCCTGACTGAGACGCTGCTTTATTTTTCCACCTCCTTGAGGACTCTGTTGTTACCAGTCACACAGCACTGAGACCCTGAGCAGTGTGAAACACCTCCCCTTCTCACTCCCAGCCCCAGAGAAACCAGAGGGCTGTTTTGGTCAGGCCCAGGTGCTAATGAATTAAGCCTCGTAGCAGGCTTTAGGAGCATCTGAGCATGATCCCAGCTTTTCAGGTGATGAATGAAACCTGGGGAGGCTACTGACATGCCCAGGATTATACAGCTGCCTGCACTCCCAGGTAAAGGTCAACACCCAGGCTCTTGGGTATTCCTTCTTCTGCCTGGGGATGAAGTTTTTCATGATACCAAACGCAAGCTATAGGAACTGGGTGAGTGTTAAAGGTTTTCCAACTCTTTGATAAATACTTAAACTTTACTTGCTGAAGCAGGTGTCTTCAAGACCACAGAAAATGAAATCCTGTGTGCTTGGTGTTACACAAATTAGATCCAGTGCTGAACCAGACCCAAAGTGATGACTAGCAGTGCTTGCTTGTTTTTTTGATTTTCAGTACAATGCTGCAGTCTTTGTTTCATCTTTTTCTGATGGGCAGTGTTTTCTGTGAGCTGCACAACAGCCCTGGTGTTGCAGCACAGGGATGGCAGGTACCTGCACACTCTGTGTCATAGGTTTTTGAAGTCCGTGGCAATGTTGGGAGGTGCAATGGTGAACATGGTAGAAACAGGCCAGGCACATACTGGTGAGCTAAACTTGTTACCACATGTGGGAGGATAAAAACCATTGAATGAGAGTGTCTAAGCTATTGTAAAGCCAATTTAAATTCGGCGTCTAATGAATTTTCACAAGGAGTGAGCCCAAAGAAGTGGAACACCTCAAAGCCTTCAGTTAAAACAAATGTGTCTTAAGAATCAAATTCAGTATCCCACTGGGGAAAAACAGATTTCATATATCTTAGAGCACTGAAGTAAAAATTAACTGAGAAATGCATCACTGCTCCCTCACCCCAGTCTGCCAGGCCTACTTTAAATCTAAAGGAGCACAGAAGTGTAGGAAATCTGGTGGTGGTGGGGGACACAACAAACAAACCCAAGGAATTGCTAGAAAAAGAAACTACCTTTGCAGATATCTTTAAGGTGGTCATTGAATCTACCAGTATTTGTAGTGTCAGCACCTGCCACAGGGTTATTGCCAGCCCTACTGCCTCACATTCCCTTCATGCATACCTACTTAACAAGCTGGAAACCTTTAAAGGAGTTTTAACTGTTGGTATACCAAAGTCAGGCAGGGGCTTTGAGAGACTTCTAATGTAATTTTCAAGTGGTGACAATAAATTGTTGACAATTATTTTTTGCTGATTTTTTTAAAGTTTAATTGGTTTCTAAATAAGAGAAGTAGTTGAAATCTGACTGTTTTGAAGAATAAATGGAAAATATTGAGGATTCATCTGTCAGTGAAAGCTGACAAAAATGGACATAGTTCCATTTAAGAGCCTGTTTATTCTTTGGCTAAGTGGCACAGTCCCAAACAAAATGTGACCAAAACCTGTGTGTTTATATTGGCAAGAGCTTTTGGTACCATCAGCATATGAGAAAAAGATATTTCATACTGAGTGTTGTGCAAAAGCCAATGGTTAAGTTGCAGGTGACTTCAAAATGCAGTTACTCCCTGCATAAAAAATGTACATTGGAAAATAGCAGCTTAACCATGTGGAGAAAGAAAGCCAGAAGAGAGTGTGTTTTCAGTAGCAATTTAGTGCATGATTGATCTTACTGAGAGCAGTAGTGTAGTGTTCATAGCTGAGTAAGCCCACCAGCAGCAACTTTCTTGTAATGTGTGTGTTGGAAAAATGCAAAGAAAATAAATTAAATTTTAAGTAAAATTTACATTTGTATTAGAAAATCAACATGTTAGAGTTTAGCAGGCTTAACGTTTCATGAGAGCTAATTCCCTTTCCAGAAATGCTCTGTTCATGTGTTTGTTTTGCCATTTCCTCTGACTCTTTCCTGTGCCTGGCTCAGTGTCTCTAGTATGCGAGGGGTTTTTAAGATTAAGACCTGGGAGGCAAACCCACCCATTTCAGATGCAGTTAACTTTGCCCCTGTGTATTTGTTTTCTTGACAAATCTCCTTTTAGGCTTCCTCCTTTCCCAGCACACTCTGGTAAGACAGCTGTTAAAGCCACACATCGTTCTTACTTCAGAGTGTCTTAGAGCAGCCATGGCCTGCCTGAGTTACTTGGACAAGAAACCATTTAAGGGAGCAAAGGAAAAGCATGGAGTGATATGGAAGTCTGGCCACACCTACTAAGACATGGTGCCTCTGCAGTGGAGACAGCTCTGAAGGGAGGTACAGGTTTAGAGGGCTACAGCTACGTAGTCGGCTGGGTACCCAGGTCATGGTTTTCTCTAGTCATGCTTTGTGATTTGAGTTTTGACTCCAGTGGTTGTGAGCACAAACTTACTCTTCCCCATTATGTGAAAGGAAGCTTTTAAATTGAAGTCTTCTACCCTGTGGAAATTTGAATATGAAAGTAGTCAAACCCACCTGACAGCAGATGAGGTTCCCCTTCTCCCCTTGACCTCTCTTCAACAGTTAAGTGCACTTTGATGTGTGCTTCTGAACAGCCACTGTAATTGTCAGATGGTATTCAGGAAGGCTCTGGCAGAGGTGGCAGCCTCAGTGGATGCCTTCTGTTTTCCAGCTCTCCCTTGAGTCCTTTCCTGTGTAATGAGGATGCTCTGAGTAAAAGACATCCATGAGCACTGTAAAATCTGCATCTTTATATTGGTTTATCCTTTATCCAGTGCACGGGGTTTTTGTGTTGTTTTTTTTTTTTGCCATCCAAAACAAAGCAGTGTCTCTTACCTTCCTTCCCATCCCCTGCAAAGAGGAGATTTGAGAGCAGTTCTGGTGACATCACTGAGGCAGCACTGATCTGCTGTCATGGCCAGCAGTGACCCTTTCCCTCAGGCTCCGTGTGCTGCTCTGGCAGTTGTGTGCTCCTTCTCTACAGACCTTTGGAAATCAGGCCACTGAGCTAAATTTCAGGTCCTAGCTGTTGGCATCTATGTTCACACACCTTAACATGGGCTGGCAGGTTGATGTCTGCAAAGCCTGGCTCCTCTTTTGGTTTATCAGTGGCTCTCTTTGGCTGAAGTCATGCTGGATGTTACAATTTCCTCTTTCTCTGGGATTTTGTGCAACACTGGGAGACTTAGTACATCTTGCTGCAGCCTTTTAAGATGCTACTGCTGTCAGTTGTTTATAACTGTGCTGGAAGATTGGCTTGTGGTAGAAGTGGTGAACCACTTGTGTGAACCTGTGTGTCAGCTGGGCTTCTGGGTTATTGTTCTAAATAATAATGTTACCTGCTAGTAAGTTTGCCTCCAAATCCAGACAGTAGGATGGAGAGGCTGAGGTGCAGCATGCCTTCCCTCACGCTGGGAGTGCACACGTGTCAAGGGATAGAGTTTGGCTCAGATCTGACACTCCTGAATTTAAGAAAAGGTCCTGCTGCCTTGTGAGTCTTCAAGGAGTCTGGCAGAGGTAGACTGAGCAAGCTGCAGCCTTTAAGAGCAGCTCAGATGAACTGAGCTCTTCATAAATGATGTGAGTGGTAGGAGGCTGATCTGCAGCTGGGATATGACAGGTAGAGAGGACAGAAAGTGCTCAGGAAGCTGGATGGAAGATGTGCTTGAGCCTGATCCTTGTTTGTAGGTACAAAAAAATTCAAAGGCTGAAATAATGATGACAGTTTCTTGGAGCACAGCATGGACCCAGTGTTAATGTAGATCCAGGCAGCCTTAACTTTGAATCAACATTCTGTGTTTTCTCCATTGAGTTGTATTCAGATACTGTTTTATCATACTAAACTTTAGTTGTGATCTGGTTTATGCCAGGGCTGGTGTAGTGGGTTTTTTTGAGTGCCTACAGTAGTCTCTCTGGGATCTCTAGATTAGTAACACTGCCTCAGTATTTGCATAAGGTCCTTCTATATTTCAGTTCCGTTTGGGAGGATGGGATTATCTAGCTTTTGAGCATGTGTTAAAATATTATGGGTCGTACATTTTTAAGGTCTGTTTTCATAGTACCTTAAGATTTCCATGCCCTAGACTGATAAATAAAAGGAGTGATTATGTTCTGAGTAAATTCAGTCTCTCTCTCTTACTGCCCTTCCTTTGTGAAAGGGCAGACCTGATGTTGCATGTTGGGTTTTGCATACATGGTGTATTCAGCTAATCTTGTTTCATAATAACTTACTTTAGAGCCATGTGTTGTGAGGTGTTACCTTGTGGCCTGGAAACAGCATGTGATTTCAGCTTAGCTCAGTGGCAGCAATTCTTCAAGACAGTGCTCTCAGGTTGAAAGTCCACAGTTTGCACAATGGGCTTTAGACTTTTTTTTGTGCTATTTCTTCTCCCTTTTACTCGTTCATGCCACATCATTTTTGTTCTATGAGGAAGAAAGTGAGTTGTTTCCTTTGGGAGGTATCTTTCTGTGTGTAAAGAGGAGGCTATCAGTATTTTTGTTGCCTGCTGCTGCTCTGCCATCACTAGATCAGCTCCTGTTCTGCTTACACATTCTCTGCTCTCAGATGTGCCAAGCAGGGCAGTGGTGAGCTGTACAGAATATTGTAAAACATGCTCATAGTTACCCGTTGTGGAGTATAAAGTAGACTTAAAGATGGTGTGGCTGACTGACAAGCCTGTATGAGTGTGTTGGTTGTGTGCCACTGGCATGTCACAGAAGTAGAGTGCCTTGGTGTTTCCTGCTTCCATCAGTAATTTCTTCCAGTATCTGTAATAGACCTGCCAAGATCTGCACAGGACCATGTATAGCAACTCTGAGATGTAGAAAGTGCCTGGTTTGTATTGCTCTGAGTTAGTCTGAAATGCAAACACTGTCCAGGAAGGGCTCCTGTTCTAGGCAGTGTAAAGAGAGAGCAGCTTCAGGGGCTGGTCACATCCTCAGGCTGGTGTGCACATGGTTTACAGCCATGTCACTGTGACCATGGACAGGTGGAATAAGCTGGTTTTTTGGGAAACACATCCTTTTCTCTTGACTCCCAGAGCCTGTACAGCTGACTTACAGTATCTGGCTTTTAGATGTCTGAAGCTAGTTGTCAGGAGACCCATCCTAAATGTCTCACCCCAGCAGTGGATCCCTAATGAAGTTCAAGAACTTTAGTTAACTCTGTCTCTCATCTGTTAATCTGTCTCTCATCAGATTATTTTCTTATATAAATTGTGATATTGCAGTTGTAATTACGTTTGAGGCAATTTTAAGTACTGTCCTGGTGCCCAGCCCCCTTGCATCTACATGTGTTTGTCCTGATCAGCAGGACTTAGGAAAGCACATCTAGAACGTGTGGAGCATCTCAGAAAATGAACAGAAGGAGATTCCTGAAACGTCTGTTGTGAGGGGAAATAGAAGCATTTTCTGTGAAGAATGCAGCAAAAATAAACAGAACTAAAGCAAATTACCATCTGAAATGTGCTGCTTTTTGGAGATTTCAAGAGACCAAAGGAGATCATAGAAAACAAATCATTCTGACAATGTAGGGCACAGTTTAGATCATGAAAGTCATTCACTTTGGGAAACTTCTTGTAATCATATTGAACTCCTTACTAAACCATCTGGACTTCTTGTCCTTTCTTAGCTTGGTTAGCATGTTTATCCTCTTTTATTCAACATGGGTAGCATGAAGGCCAAAAGAAAAACTTGCTCCAGAGAAGGTAAAAGAGACCTTTTCTAAAGGTCAGTTTCATTAAGAGATCACGAGTCAGAGATTTGCTTCACCCTGGGAAATCCCAGCTCCTCGAGGAGCTGATGTGGCAAGGAGTGAAGGAGCAAGGCACAGTTGTGCTTCAGATGAAGGTGCAGGGAGACAGCTGAACTTTACCCAGAGAGTCAGTTCTGTGAGTGCTCTGTGTGTCTCCTTCCTAGCAGCCCAGATGAAATAACTTTTAAAACTCTTATCTAATTAAGATTACAAGGCATTTGAGGAAGAATCTTTCCCATCTGGATGACTTTATTGGATCAGATAAATTGTATGACTTTGTTAGCTGTAGTCTGCCTCGATTGAAAGCTACAGCTGGTGGAAGAAGATGGAAGAGGTGGTTTGGAGTGAGCTCCAAATTGCAAAACTGAAATCCAGATCTCTGAAATTACAGGAGTCTGGACACATGTCTGATAGTGTTTTGCTTATTTGAAAATGTGTCTGTCTTTTTACTTCAGTGCTGTTGACTAGTTTGAGATGCATCTCACTTGGACTTTCTTCCACAGTTGTCAAATGTCAGAGTAGGAATAATGGAGGAAGGAAAGTTACTGTGTCTTGAGCTCTCATGGCATGGGAGTGGGGAAGAGGTGCTGCTCGGGGCTGAGAGGCAGTGGGTATCAGCATGCCCAGATATATGGTGACAATGTGCATTCGGGGTGCCTGTCAGAACAGTCATCTCTGTGAGATAGAAGGCAGCTGTCTGCTGCTGACTTGAAAGGTGTTTATGAGCAAATAAATCTTTGTCGTCTTTCCATCTGCTAATGGGAATGTGCTAAAGCCGTGGAAAGAAGTAGGAGGAAGGCACAGGAGCCTACCTGTCAGTGACAGTGTTTCACTCAGATCCCTTTCCCTTCAAAAAGCTACTGTCGGAACTGTTCTTACCACTTCCAAGATGTTGTTAAAGTACCCTGAAAAGGAAGAATTGTATTTCTAGATATGGAATACTATAATAAGTAAATATACT